>OY744476.1:216067378-216331723 GCA_963556175.1 Tipula confusa
TGTATCCCATGTTGTCTAGTGGTTAGGATATCTGGCTCTCACCCAGAAGGCCCGGGTTCGATTCCCGGCATGGGAAATTTGTTTTTAAAGGGAAATACTTTTTGCTTTAAGCAAAAGTAGACAGCCACATTTGCAATGTGACGTATGATTTCCAACGCAATTGCTACACTTTTTGACTATTCATCACTGTTACTGAACAAACATCACTTAACGTGCCTTATTGGCTTTGGTGTGGCCATATTCATGTCACTTATCGTTTTGTTAGGCACCAGTTCTTCTCATTGGTCAATGTCAAGTTTCCCTTTAACTTTTTTTGCATCATAATCGTTGGTGGTTTGTCTCCAGTAATCCTAATTATACACATTTCATTTAATTGCATTTATATAACAGCCACTTCCAATCCTGCGATAAGTATAACGAATAAGGCGCAAGACTATCCAGATTAGAAAATTATAATTCAACCCCGGTCTTTAAAACTTGAATAACTTCTTGCGACTGATAGATCCAACTAAACGTTCATAATATGCTGACTCAATAAAAATCACGTACACGTTAAAAAAAAAAACAATCGATAGTACCAACGAAATGGGTTAATTCATGCATAACGTGCAGTAAAAAAAAGTGTACCGCGCAAATCGAGGGTTATTATCATAACAACCCAAAAGCACATAATATTATGTCACTGTACACCTACATCGCCAACAAGAATAACAAAATTTTTTTAGTTTAGTTGTGTTTTGCAATCGTACTCGCGTACTGACATTGGTTTGTTGAATGTGTTCGTGAATTGTTTTTATTATTCTATGTACTGTAAAATTTTTTGTACATAAAGTAAATTCGCATAATTTTTGGGTTGATAAGATGATGATGAACAATATTAGAACAAAAATTGATACGATTAATCTAAAAGTAACCTTAAAATAATCATAATATTAAGTGTTCGTCTAGTGATTAGATTAGTATTAAATTTCAGTGTTGAATTTAATAAAAAACAAGAAAAATTTTGTGTGATTAAGGATGACTGGTCCATCAGCGGGAGCAGCAGCCGCTGTAGACGAGGAAAGGAATAAATCGATATTATGTGTTGGGGTTTGTGTCCTCGATATTATTCATATTGTGAACGAGTATCCTGCGGAAGATTCAGATCTTAGGTAAACACAAAACTACACACACACCCTGTATATTTGTATATGGGCAAGGAATTTGATTTGAATGTTTTAATTTGGTTTGATCGGACTGTGTTTAAGGTCGAATTTTATATTATTTCTGTGTATTATGTTAATTGGTGACAGCTGATTACGTTTTTATTGTGTGTTTATATGTATGTATGTATTATATTCCGTATACGGTTTATAAGCATTTGCGTGCGTGTTAGTAGAATCACCCTAATCTACGTTAATACACACCTGCACATTTTATAATTTTAGATCAGACCATGGACGTTGGCAACGCGGTGGAAACGCCTCAAATAATTGCACCGTACTATCGCAGCTGAATCAAAATTGTGAATTCTTGGGCACATTCAGCACAACGGAAATGTTCGATTTCGTTATACGTGACCTAAAGAAGAATAATATTGCGTACGATAATTGTAAATATTATGATGGGTGTGAACCGCCCATTTCGTCGGTAATACTTGCCGAAAGTACGGGATCCCGTACCATTGTACATTCCAATCCTAATTTGCCATACGTGAATTTTAACGATTTTAATAACTGTGATCTACGCAAATATAAATGGGTGCATTTAGAGGCGCTTGTTCCTACAGAAACGTTGCAAATGATTGATAAAATTAAGCGTCACAATCAAAGGGTTGATGATGATGTTGATAAAATTACTATCTCGCTGGATTTAGAAAAGCCAAACGCTGAGAATTTGGAATTGGCCAAGGTTGTGGATTATGTATTTTTGGGACGTGATTTTATTCCGATACTCGAATGTGACGATATGAAAACGGCTGTGCATCGACTACGTGAAAAAATTGTTGTTCGGTATGTACTAGTGGCCATTATTCTATTCCAATTTAAATTCTGATATTTTTTTTAAAGAAACACAATAATTTGTCGATGGGGTGCCGAAGGTATAGCTGTGCTTGATTCAGACGACTGTTATTTTTCGACACCATCATATCCACCAGAAAAAGTCATGGATACACTCGGGGCGGGCGGTACATTTTCCGCTGCCGCGGTCTACGGTTTATCGCACGGTAACAATTTAAAATCGTCAATAGAATTTGCGAGTCGAATTACTGGAGCCAAAGTTGGCTTTTACGGATACCATAAGATTCGTGAAAGTTCCAAAAATTTTAAAAATATTTTAAAATCCGATTAAATAACAGTTAATTGATTTATTTGCTTAATATATAAAATTATAGTCATACAAACAGCTTAATCGAAACTAGTTTTATTATTTGAACTAATCAAAAGTATTGATGTTCTAAATAAGTTAGATAATTGTGTGAAAAACTCAAAACAAGCCACACATGTTGAAAATATTTACGTTTGTGAATGATGACGAGTATAAATCGCCGAAATGTTTGCTATAAAATAAATATTTACTTTTGAATACCGACTAAAGATGTCAGTGAGATGTTATTTTTCTGTTGACTAAATTTTTTTTAGCAACCAACGAAATAGACGAAAATTTTAGGAGTTTCCGGACTAAGTCATTCTTTGAGACCTGGATCTAATTACATTCAGGACCACAGTAAAAACCTTCGTGTTAATATTTAAAATTCCGAGCTCTTATTATTTGAAGGGGTTACTTTGTGGAACAAAGGACTTTCCAACGTCGTGATCATGTCAAGAGACCGTTCCTTGTAAACTTCGATTATGGTACTTTAAAAACGCGGACCATTGTTTTAAACTGTTCGAAACTAGAATGTCAATATGACATTGACATTCTGGTTTCGAACAGTTCATTCCTGCCAGTCTCTGTAAGCCAAAAAAAATCTGACACTCCTTGGGATAATCACGACTGGAAAGTAGCAACCGCCAATAAAGAAGCCTTTCACCGCAAATATCTGAAAACTCCGTAAACTAAAACTTTAGCTGGATTTAAGGCGACTAGAAACCTGGCAACACAAGCTGTGTCGCAAGTTTAAAAAGATCTCGAAATGAAGGTTAAAGAAGGGTTCCGGCAAGTTTTAAAACAGGGCTATGGCAATCGAATCTTTTGGTCCTTTGCTCGTAAATGGCAAAGAAAACTGTTTGGCTAGTATAGGACTTGTGCCAAAAAGGGCAGCAAATCTGACCCTTCCAATTATCAATATCGCCTCGGTGCCTTTCAAAGTTCTTTAGACTGTAAGCATAGATTTTCAAACCGTTATATGTATTTGAATTTTATTTTATATAATGTAAAAAAGAAACGCAACAAGCGGCTAAACCAATAACTAATTTGTTTGAATTGTGTATAATTTCATTGTGTACTAAATTTTATAAAAAATAAAAAATAAAAAGGAAAAGAAGTGTGTATTTGAGCGTCGAGGAAGAAGAACGTGTTTTTTTGTTGTTTTGGAAAATTTAATTCCGCGTGCCCTCACAACATATTATTGAAATTCAAGATTATTTTAGCCATCCTACAATTCAGAAGTGGGATAGTTTGAAAAATTGTGTGGTAACAAAAATTTAGTGTGTGTAAAATCTAAATTTTTGCAGTGATTATTAATTAGGAAATATAACCTAAAAAAAAAAATATAGATATATAAAAATATAATATTGTGGATTCCCACGTGTATTCGAACTATCTGAAGTAATAATGAGTTTTAGTGTGGGTGATATTTTGCAAATGAATGCTGATCAATTGCAACAGCAATTGAAAAATATAAATGAAGATTCCATTGGAAACAAGAAAGAGTTACAAGAACGAATGATTAATATCATGCAACGCGAAAAATCAAAAAATGATGATAACATGCTGATTTTATTAACGGGTTTGCAAAAACAAATGCAACAAATGGAAGATAAAGTAAATTTAATTTCACTGCCGCAACAAATGTTGTCACCTCCTGAAAATAGTATAAAGTTGGTTGGAACAACCACTATAACTCAAACACAACAACAAAGTGGTATGAATAGTGCACATGCATCTGAAGTAGAAATTAAACCTGTTGGGGTACAGCGATTAGGTAAAATGCTACCAACGTTCAATGGTGAATGTGATAAGTTCCAAACATTCATGAACAAAGTCCATTTAATAATGAGGTCTTATGAACCAAATGAGGACGAGTTTAAGATTGAAGTGATCGATAAACTTATAGGTAAAGCGGCTGATTGGTTTCATTCGAAAGCGGAGCACATAACCTATAGTTTAACCAATTTATTGGAAGCCATGCGTCAATTGTACGATATCAGACCGAGCAACATAGAACAGCGACGTAAATTTGAGCAACGTAAATGGAAGACACATGAAGATTTTGTAATATATTATCAAGATAAAGTGACATTAGCAAATTATTTGGAAATATCCGATCGTGAAATTATCGATTATATCATTGAGGGGATGAATAACATCCAATTACAATCACAGGCAAGAATGCAAAGATTTGGGACAAAAGAAGATTTACTGGAAGCGATGAGGAATATAACTGCTGAAGAAAGGGGAATAAATCAGCAAAATAAATCAAAAAGTGGTGTGACAGAGTCGAAAGCAATGGAACAACCAAATGTTCAAAATCGTAGCCGACAAGTTAATTGTTATAATTGTGGTAAGGCCGGTCATGTATCCAGTCAATGTAATAAACCGAAACGACCTTATGGATCTTGCATGTCATGTGGGCTTGTTGGCCACCGTATGAATGAATGTCCGACGAAAAATAATACGACTATGCAATCGAGTGTACGCTCTTTATCTAATAGTCAAAATAAGCAGCACTCCAGTGTGAATTATTGTTCAGACCAGAACATATCAGTAATTAACAAGAACAACAACAATAACGAAAACTTATGTGAAAATGTGTCGTCAGTACAATCCAATGAGGTTACAGAAATATCGGGTGATTTTGTTAAAGGGTCGAAAACCAAAAATGGTAATTCAGTCATCAAGTCTATTTCATCGCCAGGTATTTTTTTAGAATTAAGGTTATTTATGCAATGTAGTAAATGTAATAATGTGTCTGCTCTGGTTGATACTGGCAGTCCTATCAGTATTATTAAATCTAATTGCCTTCCAAAAAATATTGAATATAAATATAAAGTGCATGCTGATTGCGAATATGCTGGAATCAATCAAAGTCGACTTATTGTACTTGGTAAAATCGATGTACAGATTTTATATAACGATAATTTACTTAATATGGAAATAGCAGTAGTTTCAAACGATACTATGCAGCATGATATGATAGTAGGGCGAGATTTTTTGGAAATAAGCAAATCGAAAATTATTATAGGTGAGATAGAAGTTGATTTAGATAGAACTCATATGTATGAGTCAATTGAGTATAATTCGGAAAATGAAATATTAAATATTGCAGTGGGTGACGAAAAATTAAATGATACCAACTGCTTAAATGTTGATAACCTTGAATATGAGGTTAAATTAAATGTTTTCGATTGTTTTAATAGATATTATTTTAACGATAATAGACCATTTGAGGATATTCATATAGACTTTTATGGTCCATTGGAAGTAACTCGATTCAAACATAAATTCATTTTAACAATTATTGACTCTTTTACCAAGTTCGTTCGTATTTATCCTACTAGAAGTACCAGTACAAAAGATGCTATTAAGGTTTTACAGGATTACTTTAAAACATATAGTAGACCAAAGCGTTTGATTAGTGATCGGGGAAGTGCTTTCACATCTGATAATTTTAAAAACTTTTTAACTGAAAAGTGTGTGCAACATATATTAAATGCAACAGCAACACCGCGTGCAAATGGGCAAGTCGAACGAGTTCATCGTTCTCTAACACCTATGTTGGCGAAGTTAGTGGATCAAAGCAGAAATATCCAATGGAGTGATGTGTTGGAACAGGTAGAGTTTTCTTTTAATAACACGGTAAATCGATCTACTGGTGATACTCCTAGCCGACTACTGTACGGTGTAGATCAGAAAGGTCCCCTATTTGATAATTTAGCTGATTTTTTGAATGATAACGTCGAGTTGAACTCTCATGCTTTATCATTAGATGAGCGACGTAAGGAAGCTGTGAAAGCTATTGCGAAAAATCAGGAGTATAATGAGCTATATTATAATAAAAAACGCAAACCACCTCATGTTTATAATGTTGGTGACCTAGTGGTAATTCAAAATGTCGACACCACTCCGGGTGTAAATAAAAAATTAATACCGGTTTATAGAGGTCCTTATAGAGTTTCAGCTGTGTTAGCAAATGACCGCTATTGTGTCGAAGATTTGGATGGTTTCCAAATCACCAATAAACCTTTTAAGGGAGTTACCGATGTAGAAAAAATGAAACCTTATGTGAATATTCAGGGATAATATAATAACTGAATTTCGATTTAAAAAAAAAAAAAAAAAACAACATAACATACATTTAATTTTTCGTTATATGTACACTGAAATATTTGAATGTAGTTAATAGCACAATTATACTCAAATGAATGAAAAATAAATTCGAAATTATTTATAGATATATATGTAAATTTAAGTAACTTGATTTAATACCTATACTTGATCGAGGTCGATCTTTTATCAGGATGGTCGAATCTGTAAGCATAGATTTTCAAACCGTTATATGTATTTGAATTTTATTTTATATAATGTAAAAAAGAAACGCAACAAGCGGCTAAACCAATAACTAATTTGTTTGAATTGTGTATAATTTCATTGTGTACTAAATTTTATAAAAAATAAAAAATAAAAAGGAAAAGAAGTGTGTATTTGAGCGTCGAGGAAGAAGAACGTGTTTTTTTGTTGTTTTGGAAAATTTAATTCCGCGTGCCCTCACAACATATTATTGAAATTCAAGATTATTTTAGCCATCCTACAAGACCTTAATCAACTTCCATGTGATTAAATATTTGGAAGATATTCTAAATATCAGCAGGTGGGCAATGGAACATGTGCATTCAACAACCTATGGTTGATACTCGATATTCAATGCCATTAGTTCGTGTGTGGCGAAAGGCTTTGCTGTGCAAATTGAGGGCAGTTGGCCTTCACGGTTCTATAATTTGTAAGGATTCATTTTCTTCTTTGCCACAAAATCGAAGTGGTGGTGGATAGCGTGATTTTTTTAAAGGCTGGTGTTCCTGAGGGGATGATACACCAGTTATAATTGGTACGGCCACTGTAATAATATCAACCATGAACCATCCTTAGTTCATATTATTTGTTATTGTAAATTATTGTTAATTAAATAGTGCCATCTATGAAGAAGTGGGGGAAGATAAGTAGTATAAAACACACTCATCAGTAGTTCCATTTTTGAACGCAAGGATGAATGTGAGCAAAAAAAAGACAAAATGAAATCAGTTAAATAAAAGACGATCAAACGAGTCGGAATTGTAATAAAGAAAAAAAGATTTTAATTTCGGTAAGGGCTGAATCAATAATCTCGTCGCGTCTCCGGTTCGCTGATCATGTATTTGGAGGACATAGAATTCTCCTTCACGAGGAAAGTTTTTTCGCTTTTCTTCGCTTCCCTGGATTTGTCTGACGTCCCGACGTCTGTGTCGAACTGGAATTTAAAAACTTCACACGACATTATGCTGCCAAAGGTTGTTGGTTTTGGGTGATAAAATCGCGTTTAGAAAAGCTTGGACTTACAAAAACACCAAGTAATATCTCCAATGAAAAATTCATTTGCAATGAATGCAAATTAATTCTAAATGGAAAAATCTTGTCATCGAAAGTTCTAGATAAGATGTCTATTATTTCAAGCACCATCAAATCATAAGTATTTAGTATAAAAGCAAGTGCAGCAAAATGTTTTCATGAATGGCACTTGGTCATCGAAATTTATCAGACATTAAAAAATTAAGTGAAGTGCGGCAGTAATGGTCAGAATAGAAAACTTTCAACATTCAAATGATGAATGTGAAGTTTGTCTACAAAGCAAATCAAAGGCGGATTCATTCCCGAAAGAAACCACCTTGAAAAGATTAGATTGGGTCACAAATGGATGAAATGGTTCAAAAATGATAGTCGATGTTTTATCTGTTTAAGCCACCGACATTCAATAGTCAATTGCCAATCCTGTTAAGTGCAAAAACGCTGCACTCAATATTACCAACCACTCTAATTACAGCCTAGATGTGTATGAAATACCATAAGTTGGTCGAGCCTTGTTAGATTCCGGTTCTCGAACTAGTTTTATCATCGAATCATGTGCCAAAAAACTACAATTCCAGACCTGTGTGTATATTATCAGCAGACAATAAAAGTCACACATCTCATAAGTTAAAGAATGGTTTAACAACTTTCACAGCATTTCTCGAACCAAATGTGGTGCAGAAAACCAAATGAAAATATCCACAACCAGCCTTTCAAATCAACAACAACTTCATTATAATAAGTCTTAAGACGCCATCTGTTACCAAAATAAATACAGAACTGAACAATATTTAAAAACCATGTAGCACCATCTATCGAATAATTCGACATCTTTTTATCAAATAAACGCAGAGATTGCGGCGAATTAAAAAAAAGTCTAAATGTGACCTTATTACGATATGTTGATAAAACAAGTTTGTGTGTGTGTCTAGTTGTTTGACATTGGTACAGTTTTGTGATTACACCGCGTTCTGTACCAAATAAATACCAACAAAAATTTATTTGACTTCAAATTTTAAAATGTTTTTTAACTGTTTAGCAAACTCCTGTATTTTGTGGTAACCAAAGAAGCCAACTTTGGCACCAGCAATGCGACTCGCAAAGTCCACTGATGATTTTAAATTGTAACCGTTTGATAAGCCGTAGATAGCCGCACCACAAAACGTATCGCCAGCACCGAGTGTGTCTATAACTTTTTCAGGTGGATATGATGGACTTGTAAAATAATTATCATCTGAGTCTAGTACAGCCACACCATCGGCACCCCATGGACATATTATGATGTTTCTATAATGAATTTTGAAAATAGTGCGGTTGAACTAATAAGTGATCAAAGTAATATTTACCGTGTTTCGATTTTTTCACGTAATCGATAAACGGCCGTTTTCATATCATCACATTCGAGCAATGGTGTAAAATCACGGCCTAGAAAAATGACATCAACCACTTTTGCTAACGCAAAATTTTCCGGTTTTGCCTTTTCCAAATCGAGTGAAATCGTAATTTTGTCCGTCTCACAAATCGTTGAATTGTAATTTTTAACCGATGCAATCATTTGCAGTGTTTCATCGGGAACTCGAGCTTCCAAATGAATCCATTTATAGTTTTGCAAATGACATTTAGCAAAATCTTTAAAATTTGCATATGGTAAATTAGGATTGGAATGTACAATAGTGCGAGAACCCGTACTTTGGGACAGTATAACCGATGAAATAGGCGGCTCACACTCATCGTAGTATGAACAATTATCGTACGCAATATTATTATTCTTTAGCTCGCGTATTACAAAATCAAACATTTCCGTTGTGCTGAATGTGCCTAGAAATTCACATTTTTGGTTCAGCTGCGATAGTACGGTACAATTATTTGAGGCGTTACCACCGCGTTGCCAACGTCCATGATCACATCTGAAATTATGTTTATATCGAACATATACTTATAGGTATTATAAGAGTAAAGTGATAATATTTTTATTTATTATGGCATTGCAGTTTTCAAACCAGACACAATATACATTCTTAATCAGTCGTCACTAGTATGCAAAAATTATAATAAATTTGACCTTCAACTTAACGTAATCAAACTTATCAAAGCCCTATATACTACTTCAGAACTTAAATAAATTCACATACACACCTAATATCAGTATCTTCCGCAGGATACTCGTTCACAATATGAATTATATCGAGGACACAAACCCCAACACATAAAATCGATTTATTGCTTCCATCCTCTGAGGCTTTTGGTGATGTTGATGGACCGATCATTATTTTACTATACACACGCAAATTTTAATCATACCCAAACGAGGTGTAAGTTAATACTACTATCTTGACATTTTATTGTATTATCGCTTGCTTAGGTTAGCTACTTGTAATTCATCATATCAAATCATAATATTATCAACAAGAAAACGTACGTAGTAGTATCACAAACACATGTTTACGGCTCGAGTACGGTTAGAAAACAGTGTAACCTTAAAAAACAATTGAATTCAAATAAATGTTTACCGTAATGGAATAAAACGAAAACTTATAATATTCGATTAGAGATGACGCGACAAATACCAATATTTTATACTGCTGCAGTACGGAACTCCAGTCTAGATCCTCACAACGTTAATTTTGTCAAAATTAACTTAACTTGAAGTTAAGTTTGTCCTAATTGAAATTTTTAAAGTGTTTCTTAAAATGAGTGACATCTGGATTCTATGTATAATTCTCTCTGTGTTGTCTGTTATTGTCTGGCCATTACTGTTTGTTAGGGTGCTAAGCACTTCTCCATTACCATGCTCTGTAATGCACTTCTTTAGACTTAACTGGATTACTTAACATTACGACATTGCTATCTGAATTTATTTTGCAGTCTTGCAAGACTTCAGTCTTTCTGTTTTATTCCCAAAAAAGTTGAGATTTGGTAAAAGTTAAGCCCAATAATGTTTTTTTGGTGAGGAGTGTCATCTTGCTTTCGAGTAATAAAATATAGCCTATAAAGAAGCGCCAACTCGTTTTCCAATCGCACGAAAGAACAAAGCTGTCTTTGCTAGGAGAACCACCAAGCGAATTTGATAACGGAACAGTATGAATGGAGGAGCCTTAAGAGTTCAATAACTCAGCAATAACCACAGTTCTCGTAACTTCTTTAAGGAGTCACCGGACTACATCATACCTTCAGAACTAGGCCTATCGATGCAGTGCTTGGAGGAAGTTTTATTCTGATTTACTCAATGTTTAACAAGTCGAATGCTGTGTTTGAAAGTTGTCAAATACAGACTGCGGAGATGTTCATAGAGGACCGATGTCCCAACCTACGAGGAATTGACACTGGTTATGAAGAGAAAAAAAAGAAACCGTTCCTCTGGGTTTGATTGCATTAATTCCGAGCTCTTGATATTCGGGGATTTTTACCCAGTACCTTGGCATATATTTTGGGTGCTTTTTGGACGCATCTTCATCTTAACTGAGTTAAGCAAATTTGACTAGAAATGTGGGAAAAGGTAAGTTCGTCTTACGGGATACGAGATATCTGTATTATAGGAAAGCTTGGCTGGTACCGAAGATCTGTCTCAAACTATTCATGTTTAGCTACTCCTATTACTGAGGTTCTTAAAAAGGATAAGCACAAAACGTAGAATACAGAGACGCAAGATGAGGCAACACAGAGGCATTGATGTCACATAAGTTGAACACAGCAAAGGAATTATAGCATCACGGAACTGGTTTGGCTGCAGTGATGAGTTTTAAAAGGTTTAGACCCTACATTGGGGGTTTTCCATTCACAATTATTATTGATGACTCGAGTTTACCATTAATGTAACAGCGGGATCTAACAGGCAGGCTAGCAAGATAGTTATTAAAGTTAGAAGCTTTTGATTTCAGTATTTATTCGGTAACGCCAAAGATGCGAAAAGCTTTTTAGGTACTACGCACATAGCAGCAAATGTATTTAGATTTAATGGAAGAACCAAGAACCAAAAATTGTTTTACACATATATTTATATTGTTAGATCAATACAGGCGTTTCTCAATAATGTTTCCACTCAGCCTCTCGTGCAAGAGAAAAAAAAACAGAAAAAAACAGTTTACCCATTTATGTTCCAGATGTTGTTTCGATAACTATCATCAAAATAATTAGGTTAAATATATGACATTTAGGCGATCATACATATACAAATATTTTGATTATTTTAAAATAATACCAGTAGCGACATCTAGCACGTCAATAGGCTAACATACCATTGTAGTTCTATGTGTATTTATATTATAGTGTGAGTCATCTACACGCTTGTAACAGTTCATTGTTACATTGGTTTCTTAAAATTGGTATCATGCAGAATCCTTTACAGGCGCTGGCACATTTACAAAGTATAATTTAGGAAAGCACTGTACCAAGATCATTTCAACTCATTGCGGGTGTAATACAATCAGCAATTAATGTATGAAAAATTTAGGAAACCGGTTACGATTTCTGCCTCTAAAAAAATTAAAATATTAAAACAGTTCACGGGAGAACAATTTTCGAATAGCGAATAACCCAAATAAATCGTTACAATCGCCTAAATCGTGTAAAACATATGGGGAACCTATCGCATCGAACGGTATCGATATAGACAATCATCCGTCCCGTTTCTCGTATTTTGTACGATAAAATGCTATTTGAAAACTGATTTAAATCATTCGCTACAGTGATGGAGAAAAGGGATAGCGAACCTATAATGTGGACTCGAATCGATGGTCTGAATAATTTAACTATTTCAGGGAAAAAGTTTCATCTGAACTGAAACGATCAAAGCGAAATCTGGTGCCAAAACACTCTCCTAATGTTTGTCACATATTTGGCATGTGAGAAGCAATAAATCGTGAAAAATCGCCCTTAGGAATTGGTTGATATTTTGAAAGACCGTAAAACCATAAAATTGCATGGATATTGGAAGGCGAATTGAGCCTCTATTAGCAGAGCGAAAAATAAAGATGCTGCCTTTACGAGTGATACTAATAGATCATGTCGGACTGTCAAGATTATACTACAAACGAAAATGCTGCCATCTTATGGAAAGTGGTATGTTTTACACGTATGCCTTAGTGCATTGGTTATGCCGCTAGATGTTAGTCAAGGTGTCTAAAATATAAACAATATATATATATATTTGTGATTATCGTGTGCAAATAATTCAAATTGTAAATAAATACAACAAATAACGAACATCATTCCTGTTGGAACTATCTCGAACAACAACAAATTAAAAATAAGAAAAAAATCATGGCCGACTATTATTTTATTCAAACAATCCGTTGCTTTAAAATATTATATTTTTGGAACCCTTTCGGAAAACATAGCATACTACATACTTTGATCATGCTGCCTCTTGCGAATAACATGGTATACTAAATACTTTGATCGTGACGCCTCTTTCGGAAAACATAATATATATATATATATATATATATATATATATATATATATATATATATATATATATATATATATATATATATATATATATATATATATATATATATATATATATATTGTGTTTTTTGCAAAAGTAATAGATCTTGACAGATAAAAATATGAAGAGCGTTCATAACTTAACAATAATATAGGGTGCGTCCATACCATATCAACAGCATACTTCTGTGAGCTAAAGGTATTATGGGCTTCTCCCCATAAATGAACGAACTTCTTGCCCTCTCAAAGGTTACCTTAATGCCCCTTAACATCGGTCCATATTCGTCCGGCAGACCTCATAACAACGATATTCCTGTTGTTATTCATCCGTCATTGCCAATCATACATCATATAGCTTATAGGCTTATGTAACCATTCCCCTCTATAGCCTTCTCTAATTCGACGCTTCTTAAGCAGTTTCTATACTCTGCGAGTATGTATAGACAATTTTGTCAATCACGAACATCTTTACTGATATAGATGTAGGTTCACAAAATATGCCTTGCCATCAGAAAATTTTAATTCTGGAGGTTAAAATTGAAATTGTGGAGAGGACGGAAACCGCCCTAAAATAACTGAAGGAATCAAATAGTATCGAACAACTCCATCTTAGCACGATACCAAAGCTCAGCAGAATTTAGAAATAGGGCAGCAAGTACAATTAAATAAAGGTCTAAAATGGAAATGAGATGGTTAACTTTGATGGAAGGATAAAGGAGTTAAAGAGTGTTCAAAGCCGAAAGGATTCTCCAACAGAGCACTGTCTCGAGGAGTATTTTGAAAGCACAATCATGCACAGTGATAAGCTGTGGTACATTCTAATAGGTGGACTTTATCACTCGGACATCGGTTCTAATTAAGGCAATATGATGCAGCGAATGTCCTAAAAGCAGACTATCCTGCTAAAGTACGCTTTGTGATATGCTTATGTGGATCTTTTGCTAAAATAATAACCAGGAATCCAATTTGGCAACATCGCTGGTATATGAAACTTCACCAGGTAAACGTAGTCCCTGATTTAATTAAATTGAGGAAGTTGAAAACCGAAAACATTGGGCAGTTGGAGGAATCATAGAAATGAAAAATTATCTATGAAAATCAGCTAAAGGCTTCCATAATAACAGACGCATAAGATCCCGTTCACAGTCGAGAGACTACACAGCTACCAACAGTTAGATAGGCAGTACTGTAAAAAAAACAAGCAAAGAACGATTGCCCTGTCCTTGATTAGACGAGCTAAAACCGAAGAAAAGCATCAATAGACGACGGACAAAACCACGGGACTAAATTAAAATCGAGAATACTATTGAGAAAAGTTACTGGGCACAGTGGAAAATTCAAATTTGAGGAAGGAACCCGAAGACTAGTCGTTCTCTAATCCAAAAAGCCATCGTCATTGTCAGCGGCATCTGCGCATGCTAAAAGACAGCTCTCCTTCCTGAGATCGCTGTACCATTCGCTTAGGATCGGCTTGCAGGACGTGATCGAGGCAGCGCACTCGCTGTCCCGTTATTTTTATAATTAGGCCATTAGAAACATTAGTAGTGTTCATTAAATTCCTGATCTCGTGGTTGGCTAGAACTTGGTAAATGGCATCATCGACGCATTTAAGGTCACATATCAAGTGCATGACTCTTCTCTCGAATGGCATTAACCATCTATCAAACTCTAAAACCTGTGATCATATATTTTAGTTTGGATTCATCGATTTTGAGACCAACGAAAGCCGAGAACTGGACAAGTGGCTTCAGTAATTCTTTTACACCGTTGCTGTTCAATCCAATTACACAGATGTCATTTTCTTATGCCAGAATGGTACAAGATTTTGTCACCAGAGCTATTTGCTCCAATGTAAACGATACGAAACGAACGATAACATTCTAGGAGTTGCGCTTATCTTATAGAGGTCAATACTTTTATACATAGATTCTTATATTTTAGATAGAATGGGGTAATCTCAAGGTTGTACTCCTGCTGGTGGTGCTATGAACAAATTACACCAAATTTCCGAAGCCATCAATTATAAAATTTATTAAAAGTTTTATTTTATACAAAAATTACAGTTAGCTAGCTCCATTATTCGATCTTACCCAAAGTCGACGCCGGTGTCGAGCAACTCGCGCAACATAAATATTGTCCTCCGTGGAAACAGCCGTAGTACATGTCCTAAATAAAGAAGATAGCTTGGTATACTAATTTCCATATAGTTCCGCCGTACACCGATTATGATTTGTCGAGCAGCTTCAATCGAATCAATCGTTCCAAAATAGCTCGGAATTCGTAATCGAATATCGTTCGACATATCGTTGCTGATCACAAACGGATAAAGGTGTACGATTGTCGTGTAGATTAAATTCTCGTAACGTGATATACGAATTTCTTCGGAGATTGATTCGAATATGCCTTGTACCGCAAATTGGGATACACTTAACGGCATTTGATGTTTGATTCCGCTAACACCGGCAACCGACGTTAGCAGCACAATGTGGCCTTTACCAATCGACTTCATTTTAGGAAGAATTGTGTCGATCAAAAGGAAATGCGACACAATACTCACGTTTAACGTAATATGAATTGGAGGTGGTTCAGTTACTAGACTTCGTGGACTTGGTACTCCACAACAGTGGAACAACATGGTTACAGATCCAACAGTATATTCAATCGATTCGAGCGTCTCATCGACATCTGATTTTTTCGTCACATCACATATAAAACTGTACGCTTTTCCACCAGCTAAATTAATTTGCTCGATCACTTCATAGTTCGCTGATTCATTTATATCGACGCACACTATAATCCCACCCAATTTTGCAAGCTGTACAGCCAATTCACGTCCTACACCACGACTCGAACCGACGACAAGTACCACCTCATCTTTGATACTTTTTTGGGACGGTGGCCGAATCACTTTCAGCATCGATGATATCACAGCAAAAAATGTAAACACCGAAAGGTATCCGATATCCCAAAACATCACCACAAACGAATAGATTTTGAGAAGTATGGCAACGGGTGCGAAAGCACATAGTGATCGCCACCAATTCGTATTCTGCCGGTTATTTACGAATTTACTAGAACTAGCCTGTAAAATTTATCCCGATTAGTAAATATATTACCCCAGTTTCACACTCTTGATTACTGTACAAACATTTCTTTGCAGATCCATTGGTAATTAGCTGCTCGTCTACACTTTGAACTCACATAAAACGAACCAAATTCTACGGTCGACTACAAATTACTGATAATAAACATTTGGCTTTAGTGTATTAGATAAATGTTTGTCTATTTGTATATATTGTACACTAACTAACTACAAACGAAATTGTGATTTTAATCAATTTAATTTCAACTACATAACGAAAAATCATTCCCAGTCGATGATAAAATGCATGCACATATGGCTGACTGCTGGGTAGTGTGTGTGTGTGGTTTGTTGATAAACATCAGAATTTGTACATGACGATTTTGACGTTTGCCATTCGCCCGAATGTTCGTATTATTAAATCATTATTTATACTTTATGTGTTTAACTAAAGATGTCAGTTAGATTTGTGTTTTATTAGTCGCTTTTTCTACTTGTTTGTAGATGGCAATAGCATAGTGAATTTATACTGGTTACCAATTAGAATGTTTAACAACAAAAAATTTGTTATTTTTGATTTGTGCCATAAATTTTACAGGTTAAACCGTTTAAGAATCACGTATTGCGTAGATTTTGTTGAACTGCTGTTTTGTGTCATAAATTTACAGTTTAAATAGGCTAACCATCACGTCAGTTAGATGTGTGTTAATATTAGTCGCTTGTTCTACTTGGTGGTAGATGGCAATAGCATGGCAAAATTATACTGGTTACCAATTGATTTGTGCCATAAATTTCACAGTTTTAATAGACTAGCCATCACGTATTTTCTGGATTTTGGGAATTTTCGGTTTGTGCCATAATTTCACAGTTTTAATGGACGTACCATCACGTATTTTCTAAATTTTGGGAATTTTCGGTTTGTGCCATAAATTCACAGTTTTAATGGACTTACCATAACGTATTTCCTGGATTTTGGGAATTTTCGGTTTGTGCCATAAATTCACAGTTTTAGCGAACTAACAACCAGGTATTTCCTGGCTGTTAGGAATTTTCGGATTGTGCCATAAATTCTTAGTTTTAATGGACTAGCAACCATCACGTATTTCCTAGATTTTTGAATTTTCGGTTTGTGCCATAAATTCACAGTTTTAGCGAACTAACAACCAGGTATTTCCTGGTTGTTGGGGATTTTTGGTTTGTGCCATAAATTCACAGTTTTAGCGGACTTACCATCACGTATTTTCTGGATTTTGGGAATTTTCGGTTTGTGCCATAAATCCACAGTTTTAATGGACTAACCATCACGTATTTTCTGGATTTTGAGAATTATCGATCTGTGCCATAAATTCACAATTTTATCGGACTAACCATCATAGGATGCAGGTCGTCAGTCATCGTTGATATCCTAGTGGTAACCAACAGCCACAGTGGTATTAGATACATAATTTTATTAGCCAATCGATTGATCCGATTATTCAGTCTACAACTTGTGATGAATGTGACCCATTAAATTATATTCAACCACCCTGTTACCAAGTAACTCCAAATCTTACCTATATATCTTGACTAAAACTAAAATACATTTTTGACGTTCGATCATCACCATGATCACCTATATCATATTGAGGGAAGAACATGTAATGAAACGACAAAGAAAAAGTATCTGCCTAACGGGATATCAACAACAATGTACCTACCTATATATACAAATACAATTGTGTTGCCGGTGTGGTGGTGGTATACAATACATATGAAGTCTACAACAGTTAAAAGCAGAACGACAAAAACCATCGAAACAAATTGGAATCTTTAAGACGAACATGGAAATTTTTTTGTTTTGTTTTTTTTTTACCTATTTCATAACCCGTATATGTTCTTCTTATTCCAGGTTAGTAAACAAAAAATTCTTAGGTACCCAACTCAAGAAATGTTTTGTCCATGGTTTTTAGACATACAAGTATATACTATACATACATACATATATGCATGTGTGATGATTGAGTTGACCTAAATTCGGTTTTTGTTTTCTTCAACTTTTTGGATTATTTTCGTCATAATATGGCGGAAGAGGTAAGAACATTTATGAATACTATATATATATAGGTAAGAAGAATTAATCGCCTTGAAAATATTTTGGTATGCTATGGTGCTTTCCAGAATTATTTAAATATAAAGGTCGAGGTCATTGTCTAACTATTGTGAATTGCATACTAATTACGTTATGGTTATTGGTCTCTCGGCTCACTTCACTTTTGTTTTATTATTTAGATTATGTCAAATTATGTACTAAAAGAGCACTAAAAAATTTAAACTACATTATATTTGCATAATACATTTATCATCTTATGTCGTCTTCATATAGACACATTAAGATCATTAGAGCTTATAATCTAAATTCTAGACCATAACATCTAATGTGAGGCGTGTAATCGACAAACGAGGCTAATTTCATATCAAACTTGATGAATAAATTAAGTTTTTGGTCAACATAATCATTACGATTAGCACAGGAAGCTGTATGTGTACACGACAAATTCATATTATACCGTTACGCGAATTTAATCGTCGGCCGATCAAAGTTATTTTAAATTTTTCCCATATTTGATACCAAAAAAGATAAGAATACACCGCACTTATACGTCTCTATGTGTGTGTGTATTGGCATCGTGAACTATAATTTTATGTTAACGCACGACATATTAAAATTTAATATAGTTTTGTCAAAACGGTACAAATTAACCAAATTGCTGCTAATGCATGTAAGAATTTCATCGAATAACATGTTAGGCACCAGGCCGTATTATGAATAACCATAATATGGTATATGCGTGGGCATATTATTGACGTCGATTATATGGGAATTCATGTTCAGTCTTAATATGTGCACGCAATCATTTTTGGTGAGAATATTCACATTCGGTGATTGAGGGTATTTCCCATATCATAATCTACTTGTCTATATCTCAACATGTTTTTTTTATATTTGTAACGGTTTATTGATATAAATGCCTTTTTTTTTAGTTAACATGACTATGATGGATGAAAAATATTTACAAAAATTTAACCTGGCGATAAATTCGATATGAATAGTTCCAATTGACCTGATATGGGTACGATGTTTTGTAAAATTGTTATAAAAATTAATTTCTTGTGTGGGTTGTTCGAAGTATAGTGGTAGCACCATTTTGCTCCGTTTTGATATTTTAAATAGGAACCTCTATTTTTTATTGCAGATTTGGATACTATTTGGATACTATGATGAGAAGCCTGCTTTTTTTGTCCCCTCCCGTTATCACCTTTCAATTAAAATACGTGCTCAAAATGATGGTTTTGACTTTAATGTACTTATTGATCTAGACTTTATATGATTAAAAACAGCTGAGAAGTATATCTGCTTGCATTTTCCAAGTAGCATCCATTAGTAACACAAGATGTCGGCCCATTATATCCAAACTCATGGTAAGGTAGTGTGAGGGAAGGTAGAACTTTTTCTCTAAAACCGACATTGTCACCAAATCTCACAATTTTGGTGGACACCATCATGATTTTCGGAATTTTGGCCAATTTCGTCATGATTCTTCGGGAGTTTGGCCAATTTCGATTGGTGCAGAAATTTGACAATTGTGATGGGCTAACCATCATGATTTTTCGGGATTTTGGCCAATTTCGATTTGTGCAGAACTTTCACATTTTTGATGGGCTAACCATCATGATTTTTCGGGCTTTTCGCCAATTTCGTTATGATTTTCGGGATTTTGGCCAATTTCGACATGATTTTTCGGGATTTAAGCCAAAATTTTGGATAGTAATTTGCATCGATTAATGTTTTGTCGTTTCATCAATAGGATAGAATATTGAACGAAAATCGTTCCTAAACCGTTTTGATCTTTTATTAATTCCAAGAGAGTAACTTCAGGATATCGGCGGATTTAAATTTGTTTTCGTCGATTTACTTGTCTTCGAGAAACTCGCCCAACTGTCATCAGATGTACAATAACTTCTCTTAATATATTGGAAATTTGGAAGCTATTAAATTGGAAACCGAATCAGCTGTGTTGCAGGTTGATGTAGTGTTCACAGACTTCAAGAAAGCTTCACTAAAACTTAAAGCTATATCTTTGGAACCGTAAACAGAAGTTAAATTCGGTTAATATCTTTCGGGTGAAGGCAGTCATATAGGTCTATTATTATTCTTAATATTTATTGAATGTGATGAGTTTTAGGAAGAACAATCCTGTTCATTTTGAATTTAAGTTTAACAAAGTAACTATTAACTGCATATGTCAGGTTCAGGACCACAAAATTGTTCTTGATGAAAGCTCAACTTTTATCCAACATATTGAGATGATATTGTATAATACTAACGCAGTGATGGGTTGTGTTTCGGTTTTAACATACACTTTTTTTTGAAAAATTCGAGACTCTTTGATCTAAACTTGAGATTTTTCACTTTCAAATTGAGACAACTCAATTCGAAAGTGAAAAATCATAAGTCTAGATGTTCCTTTACTTCTTATAACGAAATTGATCGATGTACTGTCCGAAAGTATAGCAATTCACTATATTTTAACTTCCAGATTTAATCAAGATTCAAGAAGTGAGAATATAGTATTGGTAATTTCGATAATTTATCTGACATATCCGAAAACTATTTTATCTAGCACGTCCTTCTACAAGAAGGTTAATTGAGGTAATGGGTGTGTTTTTTATAAGTTTACAAATTTGAGTTGGCAACATTGCTTTATTTGACAACCCATTTAACAGTTGATAGTTGCTTTTTGTTTAGTTTAGTTCGACATTTCAATATGGATAGACGTCGATAAACCAGAGACAATTGAACATCTGGAAATTAAAACTCGAAGAGTTATTGGCGAAATACGGCCGCAAATGCCGCGAAAAGTTTGCGAAAATTGGTGATCCAGATTGCGCTTTGTACGCGCCAGCCGTGGTGGCTACATGGCCGAAATCATATTTAAACATTAATGTCATTAAATTTTGTATCTAATAAAGTCCGTTTCCAAAAAAGCCCGTGATATTAAAAATATATATTGTTTTACAGGGTGTCCGCCGGAAAGGTATACTACTTTGTTTTGCCGCCATTTTGGTAAACGTTAGTATTGACAGTTCATATTTGGCAGTCGTGAAGTAGACACGTGGCAAATTTATTATGGAAAAATATTTGATAAACCAACGTGTTTTAATCGTTAAAACATTTCATCAAAATCAATCATCGATTACTGTGACGATGATTTCAAAAAAAGAGGGTCTGTAAGTGATAGGCCCAAGCATGGGCCACAACGTACTGCAAGATCGGCTGAAAACATTACTGCTGCTCAAGAAAGTGTTCAAAACAATTCATCAACCTTAATTCGACGGCGTGCTCAGGAGCTTGGTCTCCAAAGAACAAGTTTGGCCACAATTTTGCACAATGATTTGGATTTGTTTCCATTTAAGATTCAGTTGACACAAGAGCTTCCATTTACGCCGCCGTACATATGCCAATAGAATGTTACAGCTCGTCCATGACAACCCCGATTTTCATGAAAAAATCATAATGAGTGACGAGGCACATTTTCATTTAAATGGATATGTGAATAAACAGAATAGTTGGTTCTGGGCAATGGAAAACCCTCAAATTATTCATCAGTCACCTTTACATCCATTAAAAGTGACAGTCTGGTGTGCAATTTGGTCAGGAGGAATCATTGGACCTTACTTCTTTGAAAATCAAAACGGCGTAACGGTAACTGTCAATGGGGAGCGATATCGTGATATGCAACAAGACGGTGCCACATCGCATACAGCCAGGATTACAATGGAATTACTGCGAAACCTCTTTCAATAACAAGTTATTTAAAAAAATGGTGATATTGATTGGCCTCCACGGTCGCCTGATTTGACTGCTCCGGACTTCTTTTTGTGGGGATATCTAAAAAGCAAGGCTTATGCAAACAAACCAGAAACGCTTGAGCAACTCAAACAAAATATTCGTGATGAAATTAATAAAATACCGCGTGAAATGTGTGAGAATGTAATGAAAAATGTGCTCAAAAGGGCTCGCATTTGTGAGGCTAACAGAGGCGGATATTTATCTGATATTGTATTCCATACATAATTGCCGACATTAAATAAAACATTTATCAATATAAGATCCATTCTCTTTCATTTAATCAAAAATTATAAACAAACAAAGTAGTATACCTTCCCGGCGGACACCCTGTATTATGATTTAAACTTGTGTATGTAACTCTATAAAAAACACCCTTTACAAACTTATTATCAAACGAATAAAAAATAAAAACGATAATTTAAAAGATATTTTCAATAGATGGCACTAAAAGCAGATAACCAAAAAAAAAATGATAATGGTTTGTTTTATCGATTAGTAAAATTATTTAGGTGGGCTCCTCGATTGTAGTACGTAATTTTCTCACTACAATTGGCGCAGTTATCATCGAATTTTGATCAAACCACACCTTAAAACTGCATTAAGCAATCTGGGTATATTAAATCTGTGCTTTAACAATTGTACCAACATGTCGAGTAGACAAATCCACAATATTGAAAATTAAACTTGTTATTAGAAAGAGAAAATAAAAATAGAAATCCTTCTCAAGCAAGATTTCATAAAGTGTATTGGTGATTTTTATTCTTTTGACGAACTGTGTACCTATATTTCTGGACCAACTACATTCGATTTAGATTTAGCTTACGCTAATCGGACTACTCTTGGATACCCACCTCAATATATTGGACTTTGCCTGTTGTACCCAGATTACTCTAATCGGTTAAATTTAACAGAGAATCATTTCAACCGGATAATCATCACATGTTTTGGCTAAAAATTATTCAACATAACTTTTTCAGACTTTTTTTTAGCTTCCTTATATGAAACACTCGGCGAAGAGCGGCAAAGTTTTTCAATTTGTCATTGATACAGGATCGAACAAAAATTATATACAGTCTTAATATAAACGCAAATCTATTTTAAATAACAAACCATTTTGGCAAATTCTGTAGCCAGTACCGCTAAAATAACCCATCATTTAATGATAGAATAATTGGAAATGATAGCCTTAAGCCGCTCTACATTAACAAAAATATTAGAATTCCACTCTAATAATACGTTTTAGACTCCATAAATAATATAACACTTTCCCACCTCAAATACGGCCAATTAAAAACATTGAATAATTTTATTACTAAAAAAATGTTAGAAAAATATTAAAACCTTTTGTCCGGTCCTGGAGAAAAATTATATAACTCTCTCGATTTGGTCATATAACTCTCTCGATTTGATCGTTTCTACAAAAGAGGGATTATCCAAAACTCAACCCAATCACGGTTTCCCCAGTAGGTTATACCCCAAATAAAAGAGATTCTTGCAAATCTAAAAGTGCGCTATCATCAACATAGGTTAGGTTAGGTTGGAGGGGCTGCTAACGTACACTTAGACCGCTGACGGTCCATTGTGATACCAAAGAATCCTACTCCCTTTTGACCTTCATTGGAAACATTCAGAGCTACTTATGTAGCGTAAGATATCTCGCACATTGCAGTTCTCGAGATCCATAAGGCCGTCGAAACAATACTTGCCCAGATGTACCTCCTGTAAGCTAGCGCCGGGTTGATCAGAGGATGTGGCCCACAGTTCCTCCTCCTCATCCATTCAGCTTCTACAGAAGTCATTTGTCATTGAGACAAGCCAACTCGCATGCTCTCCAATGAGGCAGTGTCCTGTGAGTACCCCCACGACTATACTTAAGTCAGGTCTACGTAGGGATAGTAGTGTTTTGGAGTGCTTCAAGTTCAGTTTCGGCCAGACTTGCCGCGCTACATTGCATGTTATGGTGTTATTCCACCTCTTCTGTGCCGAGGCTATCGCTTTCTTTTTAAGCGCCATAAAAAGCGCTCTTATAGGCCTCCCCAGATTTGCCTTTTCGGATTTAAATTGGAGAGTTGTACCTTTCCTGGCCAGTTCGTCAGCCCTACAGTTCCCCAGAACGTCCGAGTGACCGGGGACCCAGACTATCTGGATATTGAGATGCTCACTCATCTCGTTAAGAGATGAGCGACATTTCAATGCCACCGCGGACGCCAGTGAAACTGTTCCAGCGACTTGCTTGCCGCCAGACTTTCCACATATATTGTTATATCCCTTGTGGATATGACATTATGCATCAACCAAGTCAGCGCTTCCTCAATCGCTACCACCTCTGCCTGGTACACACTGCAGTGATCAGGAAGACGAACGGGTATATTCACAATTAATTTGTCACAATAGACTCCAGCTCCAACTTTGCCGTCTAGTTTGGAGCCGTCAGTGTAGAATTGTATACTTCCAGTTTCCGCTGTTGACCTGGTCCCCCAGGATTCCCTTGAGCGGATAAGGGTCCGGAAGCCTTTTTCAAAGCATACAATCGGTATTGTGTATAGTCACTATTCGCCAAGTCCTTTTTAAGCGAACTGCCAATCGTCGAGTGGCCCGTCTGTAGACATTTCCACTCAAACACGGTGGAGAGTCGTGTAGCCTTAGTTGCCGCTTTCTGCTTACCAAAGATGTCGACAGGAAGAAGGTAGAGCATAGCCTCCAGAGCACGTGTTATCACCAAGAGTAAATTCGATTAAGAGTTGCTGATAGAAGATCATTGCTGAAAATTAAAAAGGCGTCGGATAAAGGAAAAATTCTTAATCCATAAAATTAAATAACCGTGAGGCCCACTTCCCTTGATTTGTACAGAAAACCCTTATGCCACATGTAAACAAATACCTTCAATATATCGACCGCAATGATTTGAGGAACAGTTGTTCAGTGACAACATTAATTGAGTCAGTTGCTGAACGTCCTCTGCGAAAACTATACAGGGGATTTCGGGCTTTGCGGAAGTCTGGAAATACCTGAAACGATGTGCATTTTTGCAAAAAATAACAGTAATGTAGTCACAATTTGAGAGCAAGCTATCAGAAATTTTTGCATTTAGCTCTGGTATAGGGCAAAAAGATACTCTTTTCGCGATCCTCTTGAATACGATGTTAGAATTTATATCTTTCGTAAAAATAAAGCACATTGTCGATACCCTATGGGCCAGCAATGATCTAGAAAAACTGTTTTGTTTTTTATTATAATTTTGTTATCACTCCAAACCCATCAACGGCTTAAGATAATTATATTTCTAGAAGAGTCGATCGAACGAAACCATGTACAAGGATTTCAAAACAAGAGGACAGCAATCAATGACCTTTATACAATTTTACCTTGGCAACCAACATAACTTATTTAAATCAATTTTTCTTGCTTCCTGACTATAAACTAGCTTAAAACTACAAAAAAAAAAAATATAAATAAATTAAACCAGAACCATAAAAAGAAATTGAAAAGAGTAATTCTTATTGTAATTTGTTAAGAAAGCAAGTGTCTTATGTACAAACAATACATCGACACACTCACACATCTAAACACCGTATAACTATAAAATAATCTAAATAGTGAATAACCCAAACGAAATTATAACAAGTAGTTTTTGTTTTCTTTTTAACTTTTATTACTATCATTACTATTTTCTTACGTGTAGATGCGGAGAAATAAAATCCAAAAGACATCAAAACATAAGACGTGAATTAATAATTTTCTTTAGTCTTAATCAAACTTTTGATAATACCAGACAACAAACTTAGTAAAAAAAAAAAAAAAATACTCGAACCATCGAGGAATATTTACAACAAGCAGTTAGCAGTTTTTTGGTACAGTTTTTTTCATATCTAGTTAAGATTTTGAGTGAAGTGAATTCGAATTGTTATAAAAAAAAAAAAAAAAAATTAAAGTGAACTTTACCGAATCATCACACCATCAAGTTACTTAACTTATCTTATATACATATGTGGATATAACGGTAAGTGACGATTTGTTTTTTAAGATGTGTGAATTTGTTTGATCTCTTGAAAACTAATAATAATTGGTTTGATTGCTTTTTGTGCTTAACTGTGCTTTATTTATGTTATTTACCTAATTCGAATATATATGTGTGTGTGTAATGCTGTAAGTTTGCCAAAATGTAGAAATTACAATAAAATTAACGAATTTCAATAGTTTTGGATTGGCTTAACCGTTGTGTGGATATAAAAAATATAAAAATAAATTCTTGAATTTTATTTTTTAACAAATGTTAGTGACAATAACTGATATTGCATATGGAATTTTATTAAGGTGGAGTAACGGTTTTGTGTTTGACTGGTGACTTTTATGCGTAATTTGTTTAAATATTTTTTAAAGCAACGGTTTTGATGTGTTGTTGTATCAAGAGTTAGGCTGCATTTGTTCCGATCCTTAGTGCATTTTTTGTTTTGTGCAAACGATAGAAAGACGAAGTGAAAGTTCTCGGGAAAGGTCGAAATTCGTTATTTATAGTGAAAAATCTATGTTCTTTGGATTGCGTTGGATTGCAGCGACCTGTAAAAACGACATATTAGAAATATGTTCTCATGCGACTAGCCAGCCTATCAATCGTTTTTATTCACGCAACGATTGATGTTAGCCAACTTAAAGCTGTCAAACTCGTAGGCAATAATTATTAGTTGGCCAAACGATTGTAGGTAGAAGTGTACCATCTTGCGAATACATTTCACTATCACAAAGAATGTGGATCGTTGTGGATCGAAATATATGGAACTTAGCCAAAATATCTAAGCTAAAATCAAGTTGTAACTGCAGTTGGGCTCATTTGGTTGCCAGGTGATTGAATCTATTTTGCAGAATATCTTTTACTAATTTCATAATTTATATTTTGTGACAGGAAAGGAACCATCTCCTTTTACAGCTGCAATTTTTTCTTTAACACGCCGTCAATAACTTAACTGTTGTAGTCTTTTCCTGGGGTTGTTTTCGGTTTAATCAACTTTTGCCCCAAGAAGCTGGGGGAATTTAGTTTTCCTGGTAGTCATTGAAGGGGTTTGCTGACTGCTTTCCTCATAGTATCGCTGTGTTACAATCTGATGCACTTCTTCAATTTTCCGAGAGCGAGATCTCCGGCTTCTATTATTCCGCAAAGCTGGTCTTCTCGTTTCTTTTCTGATAAATGCCTCTATTTGTGCAATATCTTCATAGCCCAACTTTCGCAGTTTGATGGAGTCCATGGACAAACTCGACCTGGCTGATTCATATTCCAATGCTGTTGCCAATATTGCATTCATTGCAATATTGGCAACAGCATTGGAATATGAATCAGCCAAATTTAATTCATTTTAATTCATTTTATTTTCTGCGTTCATTTTCAGGTTAAGTTTTAGATCTCCCACGACGTTAATGAAAGCATCCACCATGATCCCGTTGAGAATATCCATGGGGATTTCGGCATATGCTTGTCGGGCTGACTTTGTGATTTCCCGTTCCTGATTTTGAAGGCTTTCTCTTCGTTTTTGTCGTTTATTGGGTTTGCATGACATCTGCTGCTTTTCCTCGAAAGGCCATGATTAGTGCATTGAGTTCTTTATTGCATGTTCACCCATTGTATTGTATCGCAGCTTGAAACTGCAACTTACAATTTTGAAACGGTTTCAGGAATCTTTTTGACCTTCCGACGACTGATCATCTTACGATGTCTTTTATAGGATTCTGTTGAACCGATTTCATATCGGTGGTACAACTTTCGATGCGTATTTCAATTTCTGTAATTTTTGACTCTAACTCCTGTCAAAGGTCCTGTAGGAGACCCTTCAGGTCATCCTCGACCGATTTTATTTGTTATTTGTGCTTTAAAATTTGTTTTCCCTGAGTTTCTCGAATCTGATTCAATTTAGCAACTTGTTGGCCAGTCTTGACTTTGCTGCTAACTAACGCATTTAGTTTAGTCGTTATAGTGTTGTCTGTTCAGTAGACCCCAAAAGTTTATTTTCTTACTACTAGCCTGTTGTAATCTTGTAAGCAGCTCTGATTTACTAATTTACTACCAGTCTGCTCAAGATTTCACTTGGCCAGCTTGTTTTTTCTGTTGTTTTGTCGACGTAGTGTAATACTTAATTATGGTGATGTCCCACTTCTATCACCAATTGTTACGAAATGGGACTCCAATCTCGGATTCGTACGGGATTTTGCAATTGAACCACAATTTCTTCGTCAGTTCCGAACTAATAGCTTTTTTCCCTAAAATCACTTTAACACTTATCTTTGACCACTTTGACTCTAGCACTCTCCTTTGTGGAACCACCGCATGGTTATCGTATAAGGAATTTGCGGCCAAGCAAATCTTGAAAACTCGTACAAAATTCAGAAACGCTGCTGACAGTTCCTTAATTCAGATGCAACTGTGAGAATTTGCTCAACCATTTCGTGTTCTTCTCTAATTACGAACTGATGATCTGGTAACGATTTTTGTGATCCAGAATTGGTTTTTTAAATAAAATCTTTTCAAAGAGTTTGGAGAGGGTCGGTAGTAAACTGATTGGGCAATAAGAGTTTTCCTTTTTTCATACGAAAGAATGATACATTTATTTGGAAGTTATTTAAGTATTTTTCGGTTGATCAAATCATGTCCAGGCGCTTTTTTGGGGTCAATGCTTTCCTTCAGTTTGTCAAATTTTTTATTCTTATTAAATCATTTTCTTATTAAATTTAGTCACAGATCTTGATAAACATAAAAATTCGTTATGGCTTTTCATTTAGGTTCTAATTCATTTAGCCGTCTCAGCAGCGAATTTTTTGCCACTATGTGCACATGAACTTGAATTCGATTAATAAGCTGCTGTTACTTTTGATTTTGTAAAATTAGGTTCTACGAACCTAAAAACTAAACTATGGTAAGGTCTCTAAAGATACCTTTTGGACCACTTGTTTAAGGTGGTTCTAGTAGTGGCGAAGGTTGGAGGTGGTTCAAATCGTACTTCAAGGCCACCAATGGAATTAGCTCGATTAGTAGGTCCAAAATATTTGGATTAACCGGATTTAATTTTTCTTTATTAGCGATTAGTCGTATAGAGCTTAAATAAAAGTCATTAGTCTTTTTAATGAACTCGACAGTGTAAAGTTGAATTAGACGGCACATAAACTTTCACATTATATTCGTAGATTTAATTACTCGATGGTATAGGACAAAAAAACGATAATTCATTCAAGATGAGTATGCATAAAATTCTGTGTTCATTACTATTGAAAATGCATAAAAAGGCGGACATGTCAACATTATATACTTAAAATGGGTAATTGACATGTTTTGTTCTGCGGCGCGACCATTAATCGAGAAATTCTTTCAAGTGGATTTTCAGAATTTATCTCATTAATTAAATTTGAATATGAATGTTTTGGGAATTTAATTAAAAATTGGGATCACCGAAAGTGACGATAGCGCATCATCTTAGTCATACACAAATTTTTACGTTATCTTACCGCACACATCATCATCGTATTCAAGTTCGATAACTAAAACCGTTATACACGAAAATAATTTCTTATCTTCATAAATTAGCAGCTTTAAGTGTATTACATAAATCGAATATGTAAATAAAGGTGATACGAACGAACCTGTTATTATGAATTCTGTGAAATGAAAAATGAAAAAAAAACTCAAGATGACGAACAAGATGCAGTAAGAAGAAAATTATATAGTCAATGAACTTGTACGATAATTTTCAATAGCAAATGTGCTAATTTTTTTTTATGGTGGAGTAACTATAAAACTACTTGCTTACATTATGTCATTTCAAGTTTTTTTTTTTTATAATTTTCTACTTTTTTGATGTATGCAAGTCGTAAAGAAAGTTTTTAACAAATTATTCAAATTTATGATTTCATTTTTTAAACTGGAAAACAATTAAAATTTTCTAATATGCGATAATTTAATGTTAGTCTTATAGGCTGAGATAATAAAATTAAAAAAGTTGTAATCTTAAATCATAAATCAATTCCGCATCCGAATGACTTATATGAAAGTGTAAAATTATTTGCAAAATGACGTTAAGATAAACATCGCTTAGACTAGTAACATTTTATTAATCAGTGAAAGTGACAGCCACAATCGAGTTCGATCCATGCAATTTAATTCTTAATTGTCTAAATCACAGCTTGACGCTTGTTTTATGGCGAAATTGGGTTGATTTATTGAAAGCAAGTTAAGTTTGTGCTTAAACATCAACATGTTGTTTTATTTATGTTAATGTTATCCAGTTTAAAAAATTCGCGGGGATCATGAGTAACGACCGTTTTGGTTTTTGTTAATGTGTAGAAGACAACAGACAAAACATTTATACCACTTAAATATAACAGGGATATTAAGGCAGTGAGACGTCAGAGTTCAACAGTGTTTTATCCATGAAAGAGTGTAGTTTGGGCTTTACAAGAAACTCGATGGTCATACCAATTTGATCTGTCATATGATGTAGATGTAAATACAGACTGTGAAGGAAAATATAGACAATCCATATTTTGAGAAATTCACCTGGGTTTGTTTTAATCCATGGCTCTTGATATCGAAGGGGTTATTTTGTGTCACTATCATTTACTACCTTAATCGATTAGAATAAAAAAGCACCACTACTGCTAACCTCTTTCCGAATTTTATGCCAGCAAATGATATGTGAAAATGTATGACTATTTAATAGCAGTAGTTTTACCGTGGTCGGGAGCTTTTGATCAAGTTATCATTTATCATAATCGAATTACTATTACGTGTGATATTACTGATGAATTGAAGTGCCAGCTTCATGCACTTGTTGTCCCATGTTGATAATTTTTAAACAAAGCAAGTTATTTCTCTATATGTCTAATATACTTGGCCATCGACGGTTTTGATTGCCTGAAACAATGTGGGTCCTTTAAACACGTAAACCGTATAAGTACATATTTGTGAACATATACCAGAGCATCCCGAGCATATTCATGCTTTTACTAACTGTTCCATGATTCGCAATTGTATTTTTAATGAAATCTCAAACCAGCTGCTGTTCCCGCTCCTAATTCAGCAAAAATTTTCCAATCGGTTGCTAAATGCTCGTCGTCTATCAATCTCTCCCTCCACAGAAATCTCTTCCATTGTTAGAATTTAAATGTGGGCATTAAATTACCATAAGTGTAACTCACAATATTTGTTGCTCCAAATGATGTCATTTGTACAAGTTAAAAGTGGTTCAGAGCAACACCTCAGTCAGTGAGAAACAATAAAGCATAAATTAGTGCGTCTCACACTTTAGATATTCCAATACCTCTACCGTTGCCACGCATCTCCGGTTGATCTTCCATTGTTTGACTTTATGGATATCAATAACTTCCAGTACTTAAAAATACATTTTTACTAAACACATTACACAAGGCACAAAAGATGCAATGTTGACGTGTACAATATAAAATTTTCACTAAACAAATGAAAAATTTAAACAAAACTAACGAAAAATATTTTGAAAATGTTACTTTGATTTTTTAATTTATATTGCACTGCACTGAAAATGACCTGTCAAACATTTGGCTAACTTTATAATTTAAAACACAGATAAGTATAACAGATGTACATCTTATATGGCTCAAATGTACACAACTAAATTCATACTACGCAAATTAAAGTAACCGAAATCTAACCAAACGAAAAATGGAAGGACATATAAAAACGAATATTTTCGTACTTTTCTTTTTTTTCCCACGACTATAAAATAAAAATGTTCATATTTTCATGTACTATTTGGTTTATTTTTTTGTTTTATTTTTTATTCAATCAAAATAGTCGTGCGCACAAAAAAAAAAGAAAAGAATGAAAATATCCTTTTTTCGTTTGGTTAGATTTCAGTTGCATTAATTTACGTAGCATGAATTTACTTGTGCAAATTTGAGCCATAGAAGATTTTCATCTGGTATACTTATCTGTGATGTAAACTATAAAATATAAACAGTTTTTAGTTTTCATTTTGTTCATGTTTCTATAGTCATATTCTGGCATTTCATCAGCGAGATAAAAATGAAGACCGTAGACATTTTTCTAATATATTAAATCTGTTTTCAATGTTTGACATTGATTGTGAAATTGATTATGAAAGCTGTATGTATAAAGAAATGTTACGATGAATAAACAAGGAAGCAACTCACCATAGATGGATTTGATTTGGATATTTTTTGACAACCATCCACTATATTGACCTTGTATATTATGGGCCTTGTATATCAGTTAAACTGCTAGTGCATTTCGTTATGTCAATTTGGCAGTATTTCAATGCTTCAGATATTACATCAATTGTAGTGGATCGATGATATAAGCGCGATTTATAATCGCGTTTATAGTAGTAGATCTTCCAGAGTGGTACTTAAAGACTTTGACTTAACTTTCTGAAGCTCAAACGAACATTTATTGCACAACAAATGGGTTTGAAACATTGGAGGGCACTTGCATGTCTCGTAAAGTAAATGTGATTAACCTGTTACCGCATCCCAGCACGTGGAGGCGCAGACTTTATACTATCTATAGCATGCATATTTAATCACATTTAAACCATGGTTTCGTTACCATAGCCATCAAAACTGCTCGTTTCGCTTAAATTGATTTTTTTTAGGTAGGATACTGTTTTGTCATGCACCGTTAAAATCTGAGTTAATGGTTCACTAAGCTCAAGCCATTTATCCAACCTTTCTTCAATGTTTAGAAATAAACTGAAAGTTATCTTTCCATCTATCGAACTGTCCCTTTTTTCTTTTTAGCAAGAAGATTTTTTTACTGCACTCTGCAATACTTTTATTAAAAACGATGTTCCGGAGGTGTGGATCCAGAACGAGCTGTTGAGGGTACCCGTCTTTTGAAGTGTGCTATAGTTCTTAATAGCGTCCTCTGTAGACCGATTTTCTCTGTATTCATACTGTTTGTTACTATACCTCCCACTCCCCTCGAACACTTACATAAAACTACCAACTCTCAGAGTTCGCAGAGAGCCATTTCTCGAGTATTTATTGCTGGAAGCGCATGGTTCCAATCCCTATTATAGACCATGCTCTTTGTATCACTTCGACCTTAATAGTATCGAGGTAGAATGCTTTACCAGCTTTTCAGGCATACATTTTCCTCTAAAAATCAGTTTTACATAGTGAAGCCGCAGCATTATTAAGGCATACTACCACAAGGGAATAAAATTATTCCGAACTATGGAAAGAGTTCGAAAGTAGCTACAATAACTCGAAATTAATTGTACCAGAGTTAATTCAAACATTCTTACACGTAAAAATCTGTGTGCGTTCCAATTGCAAGAAATTGAGGGAAATTTGTAATCAATCTGATGAAGTCATAATTCTTCATGCATTGGAGACAGAAAATAGAAATGTTGATCCGCTAATTTACAATTAGCCAAGGCGAGATTATCATTAACCTGGTAATGTGCAATAGGTAAATTGACGCCATTGAAACATGTTCGTGTATCCAGAATGGAATTGTGTGGAGCTTTTCTATTAGCAACGCTGATACAAAACATCAAAACGGTTTTATTTGCCAATCACCAAATCGAAATTATAGCCTGGTGTGATTCGACAATTGTACTCAAATGGCTGACCGATATTCCGAGGAAATCGAAAAATTGTATTGCCAGTCAGACGGCTTATATATTACTTATGTGGCCACACCATCATTGGATATAAACAAATATATTAACAAAATATAATCCTGCCGATTTATTAAAGAGTAGAATACACTTGTCCAAATTACATCAAAGTGAGCTATGGTTTGAGGTTCCATCCTGGTTACAATAAACGGAACCAAATTGGACATCATTTTGTTTCCCTTTAATAAAGGGATGTATAAGACATCAAAAGACGGATTACCCACCAAAATAGAAGATTTGCCAAGTGCATGTGTCACGTGTATATTGCTTTACTTGTATGCATGGCTACCAAAGCTGTCGCATTATGGTGTTTTGTGGCTAGACGAGGTTATTCAACACACAGCCAGCACGAGATTAATTCAACAGCAAGTCAATAAAAAATATTCCCAACTTTACTTACAACAAAACATTGAATTTCGGTTCAATCCTCCAATTGCTTTCACTTTTAGCGGTTTGTAAGCCTCTATTAAATCCGTCGAATTTCATTTAAAAAGGGTGACAAAAGCATTTCTGGAACATTTCCAGATTAAAAAACATTTTCGCCAGGAAACTCAACATATCTGAAAATATCCAGAACTGGGTACATGATTTCTGGTATAGATGGCATAAAGGTTAGCTTTCTTTACTTAATCAAAGAGTAAAATGTCAAAAATGCAAATTTACTTAAAGAGCATTAGGCTGCGTTTTAGAGACCTATCCAGGGCAAACCTTTGCAAAATATCTCAAATGTTTGATTGTGCGAGTAGATGCGTCACGCCAAAAGAAGGTTTGATCCAAAATCCCAGGAAATGGGATCGGTATACATTTAAAATTTCCCGGGAAACAAGTCCCGAATTATCTTCTATTCCTGCGATTGCTGGTAGTTTACTGACATGGAAGAGAGACTTCACGTAGCCCCATAAAAAATTGTCAAGAGGCGTTAAATCACACGATCTAGGCGGCCGATTCACTGGATCGAAACGTGAGATAGATTGTAGACCGAACCAAATCTTCGACGGTGTGACAAATCATTTGGCTTTAGTTCTTCCACAAGTTGTACTTTATAAACCTTTAGATCAAGGTCCTTGCGGAAAACCTGAAATAAGAAGTTTCATTTTGAATAGCCTGTTCTTTGGGCAGCTGCGTCAATTTTGAAGCTGGCATGTTTTGACTTTTGACAAGTAAAAACCACGCCATTACTAAAAATGGTACGATACACGTTTCAACAGCGCATTAAAATTGTTAAAATTCACTACAAAAATGGTAGAAATTTTGCAGTCAAGATTCGCAAAACTGAAGCATTTTGGGTCGTCGTGAAGCACCTTCTCAGCCGGCAATAGTGAAACTGGTTGAAAAATTTGAGCTGTTGGGACAAGTTAGTGATGTGAAGAATCGAAACCGTGTGGCAAGGAACCCAGGTTTGTCGATTCCTCTTCGATCTTTGAAATTAGACATTCCCTAAACAATATTACACCGTATTTTGCATAAAGGCTTAGGTCTTAAGGCTTTTAAAGTTCAGGTAACACAAGAACTCAAGCCGGTCGATCACCATAAACGTCGTGTCTTCGCTGATTGCGGGTCCTTCAAATGCATCAAAATGATATAGTAAATTATAGTTTTAAGAAGGCTGATATTGCTGGACTGCAGATGCTTCTTGATAAGGTAGACTGGGATGAAATTTTTGTGGTTTTACATGAGGCTTTTGGCAAACAGGTACCTAAATGTTAAGCATAGAAATAACCATCCTCCATGGTTTGACAACAATTTGGTCGATTTAAAAAACAAAAAGAATAAGGTACATAAATTTGCCAAAGTTTTTGGTGATAACGCGGATTGTCTTAATCTTTTCCAACAACTTCGCCGGGCATTTGATAAGGAATAACGCCGAGCCTATAGAAACTATATTTCGAGATTGGAAAATAATTTAATTTTAAACCCTAAACTATTTTGGCCTTTTGTCGATGTCAAAAGAAAATGTTCCGATTATCCCTAAACGATGTCGTTAAATGATGTTACTGCCTGTAATGCTGAGGATTTATGTAATTTATTTGCTGAATTTTTCCTATCAGTATATACAAAACACAATGATAAGGTTAATGATGTTTCCTTAGGACATCGTACTACGCATCATCAAAATTTAATTGGAATACCTCATATTTCTGAAAAAGATGTTAGCCCTGGTATAAATCGGAATATGGCTTTGATTTGAGTTTATTATTTCTGATTATTTGTATTTCAATGTTAAATCTTTATTAACACGTCAACAACATGGATTCGTCAGGCATCGTTCTACAACTACAAATCTGTTAAGTTTAACATCAAAAGCGTTCAGCACCTTCGATTCCAAATGTCAGCTAGATGTGGTTTTCACTGATTTTGAGAAGGCATTTGACTCACCTCAGTATGCGCTACTTCTTGCCAAATTTTTGGATTGGATTGGATCGTATCTGCGTGATCGGAACCAGGTAGTTAAAATTAACGGGTTTACATCTAAGATGATTGAAGTTCATTCTGGTGTCCCTCAAGGATCTCACCTAGGTCCTGTGTTGGTTAATATATTCGAAGAAAAAATCAGTTATTCATTTTCAATACCCACCAGCTTGAAAGGGTTGTAACATTCAAAGATTTGAATCAATTGAATTTCCGTGACCATATTGATTTGATCGTGGCTAAGTCTAGTTCTCTACTTAGCTTCATTCGTCGTATCACAAAGGATTTTCATAATCCACAATCAATTAAAACTTTGAATTGTTCTATTGTTTGGTTTAATTTGGAATATGTGTCGATTATTTGGGATCCTGCTTACAATTTGATCTGAACCTTCCAATTTGGCTGAATAAAACGAATTTGCCATCCTACGGCAAACGCTGTAGAATTGCCGATTTGGATTAATTTCTTGTATAACGTAGATGTACTTGTATAACGTAGATGTGACTTCCCTGAACTACTTGCAAAGATTGATATTCATGTGCCTGCAAACCTGCTCGCATCAGTAATTTTATATATTTGCCGACATATAAATCTAATTACGCATATAACACTCCGATCCCGGCTATTTGTCGACAATTTAATGAAAATTTTGATGTGTTTGATTTCAAAAAAGGATTTTTATCCCGTTGATCTTGAAGAAATAAATAAATATTTGCTTTGATACTCTTTTTAGGATTCCTATGTTTGTTATTGTTGAAATTACGCATCCAATCAACTCACATTGATTAACAATTCCACTTCTGAAAAATTCTACTATGCGTCACAGAGTTTTGTAGTCAGTTAGGTAAACTTTCCATGAAATTTTCGACTGGATTATTAATCTTTGTTTTATAAAAAATACCATAGAAACTAATTTCTCCCAAAACTATTTCAAAATCAGATAAGATTTAGTTTCAACTAACAAATGAGTGACGCACAAAGCTGCAAGATTAATTCTAAGCTGAATGAAACTGAAAACACAAAAAATTAATCTGATAAATAATTATCTATAAAATTAAATTTATTATGAAAATAAATTGGGCTAAAATGAAATGTTCACCTCCGATCATATACTATCTGTAAACTATAATTTATCAATACCCACCCAAGTCTCCAACCAAAATTAAAACCTTAACCGAACTAGGTGACGAGAGAAAATATTTACAATTAAATAAATCGAACGGTGATTGTATTGTATGCGTTTGACGGTTAAGTGATTACATCTATTTATCTCTAACGATCAATTATATTGTATATATTTTCGGGAGAAAGTGTATTACAAGTACACTACATCAAGCCGAAAATGTAAGTACCTTTACAGAAATATAAAATTTCAGTGTAACGATGACACATAAAAATTTTTTTTGCGTACCCTAATTGTTCCGTGCCGCATCAAAGATTTTAGCTTTGTATATATGCACACCTTGAAGCACAGATAAACGCTTGATATATTGAACTAAACCGGAACAAAAAATATTTTATTCGATTGAAGATGAATCGGTCAAATTTACATAAATTTTTCGTAATGAATGATGTGAAAGCTCTAAAATTATGTTTTTCATTTGTTTGACTTGTAAAATATTTAAACTTGTAAATAAAAAAATTAATTCGTTATGTCTTAATTTTAATCTGCGCACTCGAACAACAACAAATCGACGAAAAAAAATTTTTTTTAAATTTAAACAAAAGACTCAAAGCGACGAACCTACTTTTTTGTGTAGTGTGTAAACATAATTCGCAATATTAAAAAAAAATTTGATAGTTTTTCTGGTCTGAATCGTCTGAGTGTGATGTGTGTTGAGTCTCATTTTATCACCACTTTACTTTACATAAGACAATATATGGTACCATTTTGTGTTTCGATTCTAATTAGAACTAAGCCGCACAATTGAAATGTAATACAGTGTATACGAAGTGTATGTATGTACGTATGGGAAAAATTAATTTCACAGTCGAGTTATTTACTTAACTCAATTATTTACGATTTGTGGTGACATAATTACAGTAATTTAGTGTCGTTTAATGTTCATTCATTTAATAAAATCATTTCTGATTATGCAGTTTATTGTTGATAAAATTAGTGCCAGCATGACACCGTTTTGGTCGATCATCGTTTGCGTAATTAATTTAACGATTTAATATTTTTATTGATTTTGCTGTTAAATGGTTTAATCCACTTTTTTGGTAGGAATCATGATTTTTAAAATTAACGACTGATTGGGGCCTTAAATGTGTTTGTTGCATTCAATAGTGTAGTATTGTAGTAAATCACCAGGATCCATTTCATTGCCACCACCACTTTCAGGTAGCAAAAAACGGTTAGCTTGAGTAATGCTACTTAATTTACCTCTATCTAACCTTTAACTTTCCGTTGTGATTGTTAAATTATAAGCCGTTTGTTTAAGCTTCCCTTATTGTTGTTGCAATGCTAGCCTATTCGGTTCATCAGCTGTCATATTTGTAGAATGTCTCTATAGCGTAATCTGGTTACAGTTTTATCATCCTTAAACCAGTTTTTGTTGCTGGATACCTCAAATTATTATCTACCATACTCAAGGGGGCTGTGACATGGCTTCCTGAGGTAGGCTTTTAATAACATTGTTAGTAATTATTGAGTGGTAATAATCCGCCTTAAGAACTAGGTCAATTTGAAGAAGCTGTTTTAACGATGGTTTTCTTTGCTTAGTTCAACGCTGCGGATTCAAGTCAATATTGTATAAATTTAACAAATATTAAGGCCTCAATATTTAAATTACTTTAGTGCTCATAATTCCCATGGAATGTTAAGATTCCAACTAGTTTTTGGTAGTTAGTGTCTCTTTGAAGCTATTGCTCAATTTTATTTTTGTATTAGACAGCTTCGTAAGTCTTGGAGAGTATATGAAAATCACTAATTTATACGATGACTTTCTTCAATTGACTGGTGTGCTAGTTTTTCAATATGTGGCTTAAATTGCTCAATTTTGATGGGCTAACCATCATATATAATCTGTATTTTAGATATTCCTGATCTGAGACATAATTTGCTTACCATAATGTATTTTATGGTTTCCGAAAATTTTTTAATTGGGCCTTAAATTGCTCAGTTTTGGTAACCTAAAATGTCCAGTTTTGATGGACTAACCATTAATTTCTGAGATTTGGACATTTTCAATATGAGACTAAATAAAGTAGCTCAGTTTTGTTGAGTAAACCATCATGAATTTTCCAGGTTTAGAAAAATTTTTACTTGTGGAATAAATTGCTCAATGTAGATGATCTAACCATTATGTGTTCTCTGGATTCGAGTTATGACTTAAATTGCTCAACCTTAATTAACTATCCATCATGTTTTTTGGGGTTTTTACGAATGATTGAATTTGGACAAAAGTTGCTCAATTTTGATGAGCTTACATCATATATTTTCTAGGTTTTAACTATTTCTGTGCCATAACTTGCTCTTTTTTTACTGGGCTAATGGTTAGTCTATGAAGGTTGAGCAATTTAAGTCACATCTCGAATCCAGAGAACACATAATGGTTAGGCCATCTACATTGAGCAATTTATTCCATAAACCAAAATTTTCCTAAACCTGGACAATTCATAATGATTTACTCAACAAAATTGAGCAACTTTATTTACCCTCATATTGGTTAATGTCCAAATCTCAGAAATTGATGGCTAGTCCAGCATAACTGGACATTTTAGCTTACCAAAACTGAGCAATTTAAGGCCCAATTCAAAAAATTTCGGAAACCGAAAATTAAAATTTTGGTTTGTGGAATAAATTGCTCAATGTAGATGGCCTAACCATTATGTGTTCTCTGGATTCGAACTGTGACTTAAATTTCTTAACCTTGATAGGTTATCCGTGATGTCTTTTTAGGTTTAGCGAATTTTTGAATTTGGACAGAAGTTGCTCAATTTTGCTGAGAAAACTATTATGTCTTTGGTGGGTCTGAAAAATTTTCGATTTGTCGAATAATTTGCTCAACTTAGATTGGCTACAACTATTATATGTTTTCTGGATTTTGACAATTTTTGATTTGTAATATAAATTACCTAGTTTTGAAAGGCTAAACATCATGTATTTTCGAAATTTAAGACTTAAATTGCTCTGTTTAGAGTACCCGTAATGTTTTTTCTGGGTTTTGCAAATTTTCGTTTTGTGGGATAAATTGGTCATTTTTTAATGGACTAACCATAAACATTTTTTGGGGTTTTGGAAGTTCAACTTCAATTTGTGACATAAATTGCTCAATTTTTATCATATATTTTCTGGGTTTTGGGAATGTTTGATTTTGAACATAAGTTGCTCAGTTTTTGTGGGCGTACCATCATGTCTCTGGTAGACTTTCAAAATTTTCGATTTTGATCATACATTTCTCAGTTCTGACAGATCTTTAGTCTTCTATTTAGTCTTGAGTTTTGGAAATTTTCAGTTTGTGGCATAAATTGCTCAGTTTTGATGTTAACCTTCCTGTGTTTTATAGGCTTTGGAAAGTTTTCGATTTGAGGCATTAGTTGCTCTATTTTGATGAGTTAATTATTCTATATTTTCAATTTAGATAGCTTAAACCATCATGTATTTTTGGGTTTTTGGAAATTTCTGGCATAAATTGGCCATTTTGCATGAATTAACCGTTATTTTGTGGGGTTTTAGAAATTTTCATGTGGTGACATAAATTGCTCAATTTATATGGGCTTATATTCAACATTTGTTTTCTAGATTCTGTTTATTTTCAGTCGGTGTTTATGTTTAAATTGAGGTATAAGTTGCTCAGTTTTGATGAATGTATTTTTCGGGTTTTGGAAAATTTTAGGTTTGTGTAATTACCACAATTTAGATGATTCTTTATTTAATGGGTTTTAAAATTTTTTCATTTATAGCTTAAATTGTGACATACATTTCTCAATTTATATGGGCTAGCAACCTTCATATGTTTGTTCGGGTTTAGGAATTTTTGGACTGTGGCAAATATTGCTCAGTACTGATTGAGTTACCGTCAGTGTGTTTTTTTTTTAAGTTTTTGTAATTTTAGGTTTGTACAGTTAATTGGTATTCTTAACGGTTATATATTTTCTGGATTTTGAGAAATTTTGATGTTAGACATAAGTTTTTGTGGACTTATCATCATGTCTGCTTTGAAAATTTTCGATTTTGTGTCATAAATAGTTCGGTTTTGATAGGTTGACCGTCATATGTTTTATACGTTTTCGGAATTTTTAAACTGTGACATAAACTGCCACTCATTTTTGAAGGACACCGTAAGTTTTGTGGGGGTTTGAGCTAACCATCATGCCTTAGATGGGGTTTGGAAATCATCGATTTGTGAGATAAATTGCTCAATTAAGATGGGCTAGCAACTGATATGTTTTTTTAAGGGAATTTCCTATTAGTATGATAAATTGCTCATTTGTGGTAGGCTTACCATAACATGCCTCGCAACTTTACTGAAATAATCGATATGTGGCATAAATTTCCGGTTTAGGATTATTTTCGATTTGAGAACCTAAAATTATCAGTGTTCAAGGCGCAGTCTATGGATGACATTGTTATCATTGGCCACCTTACCTATAGCCATATGAATGTTTGCCATTTCCCAAATTCGGTCATATTGTTTGAAGTTCAGTTGATGAAACCCTATGACGGGAAGATAAGACATAGTTTTATAATTTGGCTAAGACGTCTGTTGGTGGTTGGCTGGCTCTATACTTTAGCTTGGTCTCTCGTTGTGAGACCAGATTGATCAGTTCTATGATCAATGTTTGTTGAAAGTGAACAAATGCCTGCCTAAGAATTCTTCTTTGACAATACTAATTCGTCAGAATATTGAGTAATTATTCTTCTGAACTTCTATTTTGATGGTGGAAGGTACATTCTTAAGAAGGTCATCCTTAATAACCACTTCAATGGCTTCTGGAATATTGATAGTTGGCTTCTGCTTTCTATCATAATTGCTGCAAGTATTCTTTGGACTATTTAGCCTAAAACTGTTTATATATAATTGACTCACCAGTTGCCATCTCTAGAGGTAAGGTAATTAACTTGGAATTCGTGAGTTCTGGTATACCAAGTCATAAACGCTCAATGAGGAAATTCTTTAGTGTACAAATTTCTACGTTATCATCTGTTGTTAGTGCTGTCATCGTACTTGAGCTTAATACTGCTTCAACCTGTTTTATGAGGGAATTCAGTTCCTCAAGATGGTGAAGATGTGGTCTAAATCGAATTAATATGGAAAATAGTTCGTAATAATAGTTCGAAATAAAGGATAGGGTATCAAGCAGCATAGGTGGAGACGTTCCTTTCTTGATTTTACGCTCATCAAACTTTTCTTCTAATGCAAGCCATATTTCGTAATAATATCGACTGACAATCTCGCCTTTACTCAACATGAAGTTGAGCAAACGTGGTCATGACATCCTTTGTCATTAAGAGTTGTACTCTGATAGAATTGAAGACGGTTAATGACTTATACAATTAGAGTCATATTTTACACGGCTCTATTCTTAGATTTTGTCACCTGGAGCAATTTTTTGTTTAGAATTTTTTCGAAAGTATAAAATTTACAATTTGCGTGGTGAATTGGCAAAAAAAACCCATCGAAATTTCTAATGCAGATTTATACGGTATGCTAGCATGTATTTTGTCAACCTTCAACACAATTTTGATCTATATATAGGTAATTAACACACATTTCTTCGGTACACAATTACGAACCATTGTCAAATTGCGGTACTCCACAACAAATGGATTAATGAAGTGGTGCATGGCTATGGTGTATATATGGACAAACGTGTTATAGTGAAAGTAAAAAATTCTTTACGATATAATTAGTGATACGAATACCTTTAAAATTATTTGAATGATTTCATTTGAGATGAAAAATTGGTTTAGTTATGTGAGGCATAATAAACTATGAGCATCATGAATTAATAAGGAACATAATTAGCATAATTTTGTATTCGCGCATACAAATCATGTATCGATATCAATAACTCAATTAATTTTGGGCTTCGTTTACCTTCTGCGGTGAAATCGTTGATGTATGTGTGTGTGTATTATAAACATAACCTTTTTATTGGAAACACCATAAATCATAGTTTGTGTATTTTTAGAACGCAGAGATACGAAATGTGAATGCATGAAATGAAAAGTATTGAAAGTTGATTGATTTTCTAATTTTTTTTGTTTGTTTTTTAATTACAGGTGAGTGCTCACATTGTCAAGGCGCGTAGTGATTAATGGTAAATTATAATTAACGTGGTCAGTTTTTTTTATTTATGGATTTGGATTTGGAGTGCAGTTAAATATTTTTGACCTAACTCTTGTAAACCAAAAAAAAATGTTTTAAGAATTAATGTCACCTTTATATAGAGAGTGAAAATTACACCACTTAAATCTCATGACTATATAGCGATAAAACAAAGAAGACAATCGCGATCTTTTGTTTTTGGTAAATATGTATGTTTATTTTTAAGAATGCTAAATTAGTTTATTACAGCTTCCGTCTTAGGAAATGGCAAAATTATATTTGAGTAAATTAACTGTGGAATATATGTCAAGCGTTTTATGATTTTGTGCAGTGTAAGTAGGTTGAGTCTATTTGTGAATAATTTTTGTCTTAATGTTGCTTTAGCTAAGGTAGGAAGCAAGTAGACATTTACATAGTTCCGATAGATTGGTAAAGTAGAAGAGACGGCAGTTTAATATGTAGTTTATCTACTCATCGATTTTAGAATTATCCATGATCTGACTTGACGTCTTCGGTCTCTGCTTGATGTACTTAATGTATTTATTTACCGTTGTTCGTGATACCACCTTATTTCGGACTATTCAGTATTCTTTTCTTACGATGCTTGTGAGGCTCACTCTAGGATGGTTGTCGTTATGATTTAAATGAATTCTGACCTCTAGAAGGTGACATATATTTCGTTTTTATCAATTGTGGTGGTAAATGTAAATGACCGCCACAGGATTCCCCCGCAAGTGAATATCCCCTCCTTGAGAATGTGAATTATTCGGCAAAGTGTACGGCCTTATGTTTGAGTATGCCTGATATTTGATCAGGTGAGTTGAGTATGCTGTATGTCGGTTTGAGTCGATCAATTGAAATGGTATGGTTTTTACCATCAATTGACACGAAAAATTGTTTTCGAAGGCGCCGTATAACTTTGAATGGGCCTTCACGTAAGGAGGTGATAAGCTCGTGCGAACTTTGTCTGTCCAAATGAAAACAAAATCGCAATTGTCAACTGATTTGGGGACGATTTACATTATCTTGTTTTGTTGAACGACGTGAAGTTGGAACAAGGTTTTGCATGGTTTGTCGCAGTTGGTCGACGACTGTGTCTTGTGTTGGTAAAGGTACAGGAGGATTTTCGACGTAAAACTCACCGGGCAGTTTCATTGTTTGCCCATAGACCATTTCGGCTGTGATCACTTCAGATCTTCCTTTACTGTTGCGCGGTTTCCAAGTAAAATGATGGGAATTTCCTAGCTCCAATTAATTGTATTGCTCCGGGCCATGAGACATATCCGATGCGAGCCAAGGAGTTTTGTTAATTCAGTAAAAAGCTTGGACTCAAATTGCACTCCTTGATCTGTAGTTATGTTGAGAGGAACGCCGAATCGTGATACGTAATTATTTATGAACGTAGTGGCAATTGTTGAAGCTGTCATATTGGTCTTGCAGTATGCTTCGGGCCAACGATTGAAGTGATCGACACAGGTTAGAATATATTGATATCCATTAGAAGGAGGAAGAGGTCCTACTATGTCTATATGCGGATGTGTTCAAATCGCCCTTGTGGAATCTCGAATTTGCCCACTGGGTTAGGTCCTTGTTTATACTGGGCCAAAAATAACGAGCTGTAATCAATTTACGAGTCGCACGGGCACCAGAATGTGAAATGTTGTGCAACGTATCGAAGATGGTTCGACGTAGTGGTTCTGCAATGTACGGGCGGTTATTGCCCGTAGAAATTTCGCAGTAAATCTCGAGGCCAGGTAGTTTAGAAAAATCAAGCTTGTATGATGAACAAGTGCGATGTTCAGAACCAGAAAGTAAATTCTAAAGTTCTAAGTCGGCTTTTTGTGATTGAATAATTTTTTGATAGTCGAAGTGAGTCTCTTGGCATTCGTCTTGCCAAGAGAAATTTTTTGGGTGTCTTGGGCTTTTTAGTTAAGTCTGCCAATTGAATGTGAATTGGAGCCAATACTTCAGCGAGTTTTGGTATAAATCGGTGGTAATAATTTTCCATGCCGATGAAACGCTGAATATGCTTAATTGTTTGAGGAGCTGGGAAGTCTGAGATTGCCTTGATTCGTCCGTCTGATGGCAGAATACCATCTTGTGACTGAGGAAATCAAGTATTACTGCTCCAAATATGCATTTGGAAGTCTTGATATGAACATCAAACTCCACTAACTTTTGGAATAGTTGTTCCAAGGGCAGTGTGTGTTGTTCATCAGATTGAGATGCTACAAGAATGTCGTCTATGTAGACAAAATTCACGAACGATCTCGTTCATGAAACGTTGAATCGTTTGGGTGGCATTGCGTAAACCGAATGGCATTCGGGTGAATTCGAAGAGGCTAAATGGCGTTGTGATTGCCGTTTTATGGGAATTAAATGGTAAGCTCTGACCAGATCAATTTTAGAGAAGATTTTGCATCCATGTAAATGCATGGAAAAATTTTGAATGTGTTGTGACCGTATTGAGCCTACGATAATCCCCACCATATGCTGGAATTTTGTAAGCGCTGATTTGTGATGCACGCGTTCTAGTCGCCGTGGTCGTGACATTGGAAGATGGCCCGCAGTGATCATATGATGCACCACGATGTGTTTTACTGGCGATTTGTAGTTTGTTTCGGTCGTTAAAGACGGAAATTGTTTAAGTAATTTACCGTAGCCGTTGTCGATTGTAAAATGAATTGGCGTAGAAACAATAACGAATGCATGCGTGAAGGTTCTTTTTAGTCCGATATAAACAAAAGGTCAGCGCCAGTGTGGACTAGATAGGTTAAGTGGTTTTGTTTGTCATAGACATATAGTCGTTTAGATGTTGTATGGGTGTCATGAGTATTTAACTCTACCCGGATGGTTGGGAGTTTTTTGTATCGATATTTGCTGTTTGTGCTCTGTATGCATTATTGTAATCGCACGGCGGTTTATATTTCTTGGCTCTATTGCCGAATTTAAAGTGGTACCAGCACTTGGTATACCGCTTGGCGCTATTGCTCTTGTCCCGGTTGCGGGACTGAGAATTCGAGTCGGGGTGTTTAATAACCGTTAGTCCCCTCGCCTCTCAAGTACCATGGTCCTCTCGCTTCATCATCTTTTAATTAAATAAAGTTCTCAAAATGATGGCCTTCGACTTCAATGCACTTATTAATTCGCATTTCAAATGAATGTATTCAACTGACGAGGAGCGGGTCTACTGGGATTTTGGCACAAGCATTTACATTTCTCATGGTATTGTCGAGCTGTATGTTTTACTCTGACTTAGACTATGTTTGCACATAAAAGCGCTCAAATGGTTGTCTACAAATTCCACAAAATCTGACTCCGTCCTGCTATCTAGACTGAACGGCATCAGGTCGCACGAAAACGTGTGAACGCGTATGTACTTCTTTGAAAAGGAAAATATTGTCCTTTCTGTGCCGTGAAGGTAGTATTTGAGGATGGTTGAAGAAAATCTTCACACCAAACCAGAAATGTTAACGAAGTATCTAAATCTTAGAGGAAAGCTTTGCGCAATCCGAATAAGGGCAATGGAAGAGAGCCTGCCCATTGTTGTTTTCTCATAAGCTCTTAAATCGGTTTCAAAAATTGCCTCTGACCATCGAGAATATCGATCTGTTAGCGTTGTGCAATAGTGGTTTCCTTCCGAATAAGATTGCGGTCCTAATATATAGAGATGGATTTAATATAATCAGTTGGGGATGATCGGATATGTTTCACTTTGACTTTTAAATGTTTGGAAATATTCGACTTTTGGCAACTTAAACTATTTTGAGCCATTTCCAACAATTCGATTTAACTTTAGATACAAAATATTTTAGTGCTACACCATAATTAAGGTAACTTGATGTCAAAATTTATGAATATAGTCGAATACTGTCCATTGAAATTCCTTTTGTTGGTTATCCGATGTCTAAGTTGCCTGGATGTTGTTGTTATGGTTTTTGTGTGACGTATAAATAAATTATTTATGATCCGTATACAGAGTAAATTCGTGACCATCTAAATAATGTCTGAAATGTTTTATTGAAAAGCAAGCTGCTAAAAGTTCAAGATCATATGTACAATACCGTTTCAGGGGGTACCTATAGAGGTTTAGTAGGTTTAACTGAAAACAAACTCGACGGTCGCCAAGTTTCATTAACATATTGGTAAACGAAAGCACCGATCGAATTATCTGAGGCGTCTATCATTACAGCAAGATTAACATTAGCTATGGTATGTTAGCTCATTGACGTGCTAGATGTCGCTACTGGTATCGTTTTAAAAAAATCAAAATATTTTTATATGTATAGTCACCTAAATGTCATATATTTATTCTAAATTTTGACGATATTCTATCGATCCGACATCTGGAACATCAATGGGTAAATTGTTTTTCCTTATGATGGTAGTACTATATGTATTTATACTATGCATTAGCGGTCTTTACTTGTGGAAGCAGTATCCTATAGGAATTTGTCATACCAAGAAATCGCCTCCACATTAGTTTTTGATGGTTAAATTCCTGATGAGGAAATGCCATGATCTAAGAATATTATTTCATCCACACCAAACACAGATTTGCTAGCGTTCACAAGACTAGAGTCTTATAATCGTAGAAATACTTCTTTTGTGGGTGTTATACATGTTCGTCTTTCGAATTTAGATATTGGTGTATCGTCGATGTAAATGGAACAAAATTGTATCTCTGTGTAAATGGAATCCATGAGCCTGTGGAAAGACGACTTTCCTTTGGAAATAAGTGTTTTGCAGACCAAAAGCAATTCTGGTAAATTCGAATGAACCGAATGGATTACGAATAGCAGAACTTGCGATCCAAATTGTAGGTAAACATTGTAGGTGGTCAGCCGAACAAAGTTTGATCTAAGCACTGTATCTGTATATTGTATGTTTTAGTATGTTTAGTCTGAGTCTTTACTTTACGACTGATGTAAAAAGTTCACAAAGCAAATTATTGATTTCCATTGATTCTAAAGAGTTGGCCTCTACAGTAGTAAAAACTCGAACAAATTTTTTCGCTTTTAAACCCTCCTGATCAGCAATATCAACCACTTCTCGACTTCTCGAACGTTCCTTTCATTTGATTGTCTAACTGGATCTATACTTAACAAAATATCAATATTTGGAGTACTGGCGTCAGCGAGTTGTTCAATTGTAGTTTTATTTAAATCTGGAAGTGGATGCTGCCATTTTGTGAGTATCTGACAAGTGAGTATTTCCGGTTCAAACGCAGGATATTTTTTTTCTAAACCCTAAAATTGGTTCTGTCACCGCTAAAAATGCTTTCGTTACGTTTCTTAAACCACCTCAACTACCCATATGGTGTATAGCTTTCTTGCCGTTCAAGTGATATAGATAAAGCATATTTCACTTTCAACTTTGGGTTCAATGGTACAAATGGTTTTGCTAGAACTGAAATGGTTAAATAATTTTAAAAATACTCAGTAAACCAAGCAGTATATGATCTAACCTCAATTTTAATGACATCTCATGTGAAATTTCATTTCACATAGACGTTAAATGCCAATTTTATGACGATAAATAGGCTAATGCTCATATAAATTGTTTCTCATGATGATTGCATCGTCATATTTTGATTTATAACTTTGATTGACCATGATTTATGATCGTCAAAGTCACGATCATATTAAGTCATATAAATAATGACTTTCACTAGTAATCCGATTTGAAATATTTTATTGATTGAAGTCAGCCAAAATATACACCTACGTGTCTTATTCTTTCCTGATAAAATTATCTACTTAGAAACATAGACACACCCTCGTAAGACGTTCGAAACTCAAAATAACTAAGCGTTAATTTCTAATGGAAGGTCTCGGGCCATCCAAGATGTGAAACTTTATCGGTCAGCTGCAGTGATCATCAATTGGTAGCTGCTGCTACCAATTGATGATCACAATGCTAATTTGTAGCAGTGATCATCAAATGGTCACTGCAAAGATGCCAGTGTTTGTACGTAGGTCAATGATCACAGGAAAACGTAACTTATGGTTTAACTGTGAAGGTCTGATAAACGAAGAAAAACCAACTACCCTTCTGGTGATATGAACGTTTTTTGAGAGGTATTGAGAACTTTGGCTGTCAGTGTTGCCGGCAGGTGACTTTAGGTATGGTACAAATTAAATCCAAAAAATGATTGGTTTGATGAGAAGTGTCGTCTTGCTGTCGAGCAATAGAATACAACCTATAAAGAAGAGCGAATATATTTTACAACATATTTTACAAGAACCGTAAAAAAGTTCAGTTTTAGAATTTGGGAAACTCTTTTTACACTTTAGTCCCAAACTTCTGGTGCAACCTAAATAATGAATCACTCTTTTTGCAACTGTCTAACAATCTATTGTTGGCTTATCTAGGCATCTACTTAAGAAAGACAACGAGTAACTTAGGTCTGGCCTTGTTGTTACTGCCAGATACATCAGAAAACATACCAAACGACGATACGGTACCTCGATTTGCCACTATTCTATGATCCTATGATTTTGAAATTTACTTCCATAGGAGTGTACGTTGATCTACACTGATTCATTTTAAATTCTGCTAACAACTTTCTTTTTACTTCCATACCTAGAAATTGTGATACTTCACCCAGATCTTTTATATTGAATTCTTTCTTAGGAGCTTTCAACAAAAACTAATTTTCTCAACTCCTCCCGTAAAGATTGCATCATCCACAAACAGAATTAAATATATACCATCTCCTATATACAAACAAAAAACATATAGAGAACGATAAAACTTTAATTGGTTCATTACTTCACTAAATCGATTGTTCCAACATTTAGGTGACGACCTCAATCCTTACTAATTTTAGTGTTTCCTTGGTGCAACTTAAACCTTCTGGTTTTTTAATATATATCACTGTTCGTATATCCATGTAAAAAAGCTGTAGAAACATCGATTTGTCTCAACGGCCAATTGTTTTGTAGTGCAACAGAACATAAAAAACGTACCGTAGGTACTCTACAAACAGGAGAATACAGAAATTCATTTTCAGTTTCTGGTTCTTGAAATCCTCTCGCAACCCAACGAGCCTGCTCTCCATTTTCTTTCACTTTAAACACCAATTTCGTATCTATAACTTTAGCATCTTTAGGTAGACCACACTCTTTCCAAGTTTTTAGTTTTCCGAGGAAATTTAACTCGATCTGTATTGCCTTTTTTCATTCATTGGAATCCCGACCTTCCTTAAAATTTTAAGGCACAGTTTTATCGGCTGTTAGTAAGCAATAGGCCGTATACAACTCAAATACATCTAAATAAGATGAACTTAGATAAGACGGTCTGCATTTTAGTTGACTGTTCAATAGTTTCGTCAATTTTGGTATCATGATTATTGTTTTCAATTTCCGGTTCTTCACATACATCACTGGGCAGTGAATATTTATTCAAATCTTCTTTGCATTCCATGAACTTTTCATCAAAAGTTACATGTCTCGATCTTATTATTCTGTCGGTAGAAGGATACCAAATTTTGTAACCTCCTCCACAATATCCTACCATCACACCTCTTTCTGATATAGGATCGAGTTTTCCGCCTTTAGCCAAATTCATCGACCAAGTTCGACATCCAAAAATTCTGAACTTTGATAAATCATTTCTTCTATTCCAAATCATAGACGGGGGTTTTCCCTTTTCTAGAGTTGAAGTAGGTATCTTATTTACCTCGTAAGCTGATGGTCTAATTGCTTCAACCCATAGATATTTTGAAGTTGATCGTTCATTTGCTCAGTTTTACTATTCATATGTGTGTTATGACTTATTGCATTCTCAATCTTTATTCCTTTTTGTTTAGCAACATTTTTAAGTTCAAACGAAGAGAATTCTCCACCCCTGTCACTACGTATGCGTTTTACCATACTTCCGAATTGATTTTCTAATTCAGCAACATATCCAATAAGATTTTGTGCGGCTTTACTTTTGTTTCTTAAGTTTTACTATGATAAAATGCGAAAAATCATCCAGAACAACTTGAAGGTAGCGTTCCCCATTCCAAGTTGAAACATTTACTGGACCACAAACATCAGTCCAAATAAGTTGTCCTATTTGGTGTGTTTTCGTTTCGTTCCGCGGAAAAGATTCTCTCTTTGCTTTTCCTTCTATGCAATAGGTACATTTCTGATTTATCTGTGGTAGGAACCACAAGGGCTTCAATATTTACCACTTTTCCTTGAAGAGAAATTTGTAGGTTCCCTTTTTTCCGTTCGCCATCCTTATTTTGATACCAGCATTTGATAATTCTAATTTATGTATTTGGTCATCCAACTCACCTTTTATCATATTTCTGGAACATCCAGAATCCACGACAAATAAATTATTATTTTCGTTTTGTAGCGACAAGCATGCTATAAAATTAACTCCGGCTTCATTAGCATAAATATTAGTTTGATCACCACGGCTTTGACCCCTATAACAATTTCTATTTCATCTTTGTGGTCTTCTAAAGTTTTTACCACCTCTAGTTTTGGTCAGATTAGGACAATTTGATTCACATTTAAACTTCCCATATATTTTTATTTCTTCATCTAGCAATCGTTGTTTCACAAATTCCAATTTATAATTTTCGGTTGTTTCAATTGCTGTTATTACAGTATCATATTCTAAAGGTAATGTTAATAGAAAATGACAGATTTTATCAGAATCATCAAGTTTTGACCCAAGATTCTCGATATCACGAACCAACGTATCAAAAATAAGAAAATGACCTTCCAGGCTACTGTTTTTATTACATTACAAATTTACGAGTGTTCTCCAATGACTTAGTTTTGAAAAAGTGCTTGTTCTCGCAAAGACTTGCTCTAAAGCATCTAGCATACCTTTAGCTGTTTTTGCATCCTTAATTAATTTTAGATGTTTGACTTCAACGAAAGGCTTTTATCTGAAAATCTTTTATGTGAACTCCAGTGATACCAACATATGCACCAAAATATAAACAATTATAGTTATAGTTTAAACAATTAGCACACTACCAGTCGCACCAAATACCCGATTTTGATTTACCAAAACCATTCACCAAAATTATTCGTCTGAAGAATATATATGACGCATTTTTTACAGTTCTTTGGTCTGTCGCACACTAGAACAAACATTTAACATAACTTTATGTTAATTTGACATAAATTATTATGCCGACCAAAAACTATCAACTAAATGGTCAGTCTATATACGGTAACCAGTAATTTAGTTAACATAACGAAAATATTTGTTTATATAATCATATAGTAATTTGAATATATTTGAATAACTATCCAATTTAAATATTATCTAATTAAATTTAACGGAATTTATTGTAGAGCATTACCATATTTAAGAGGTATGACAAACAGTTAGATATATAAAGAAGACAGTTTTATAGAACTTCCTATAATTTATTATGTCTTGTATTACGCTAGAGTAGGTGTAAGCTGAGTATATTAGACACAAAGTAGGTGTGTGTTTTGGCTGACTTAAGTCAATTAAACATTCCATGTCAGATTACTAGTGAAAGTAATGTAATATGATGATCGTGATTTTAGCGATCAAGATCACGGTCGATCAAATTTATAAATCTAAAAATGCGATCATCATGAGAACAAATTTTGTAAACTTTTGACTATTTCGTCATCGTTTTAAATATTTTGTTCTTATTCATAAAATTTGCTCGTAATATATTGACACAATACAATGATATATAGAAAGCTCACGAATTGAAAAATGTCTGGCAAAAATATCCAAAATCAAGATAAAACGTGATGGTAAGAGCAAATGGTGACGTTTTTTATGTTGCTTAAATCAACATCAAACGAGGGACAGTTACGGTTAACATCGATAAAGAGAAAACAAAAATCAAAATCAGTTAAGCTGTTTAGTCCAAGTTACAAGCCATGCGGACTGGCAGTTACTTTAGAAAATGAGTCAAAAGCAATAAAACGTAAGTTCTTATTTCAGCAAGGCCAATCGATGCGTCTGGCCATTTGTTCGAAAAACGTTTGGGCCATGACTTAGCACAACCACAATCCAGGTTCCGATTAGCGAAAATGGCACTGCACTGTTAATTGATCTAATCTGATCACGGAACAAGCTTTAGTGAGAATTGTTAGGGTTACTCATAAAATCTTGCACAAAGACCAAGTTCTTTGCCGTGAATACCGACGGGCTTTGGTTCAATGCATTGTCACTGGGGCGTTGTTGTAATTGAAATATTAAGAGCTTTATTTCGAAATACCTTGACTGATTTGTTCTTGTGTTTTATGTCGATGAGTTTGAAGCTGATCAAATTGAGCTGGATGCTCTTTTTGCGACTTAGAAACACTTTGTGTTTGAGTAGATAGATCGATCAAGTTAAGCCAAATTTCTCGCTGTGTATTATTAGTTGGATTATTCACAAACCAATGTTGGCTCTAGCTACCATTGATACTGCACGTGTGTACCCCACACAACACGTGCCCAACAAAATAATTGTGAACACTTAAAATTTTATTTTATTATTCCACAATACAAAAACAATTTTGGCTTAGCTATTTGTGTTCTTTAAACTAATATTACGTTTTACTTTTTATTAAATTATAAATAATATTATTAATGGCGTCTCAACCCCGTTACAATATTTTTTCTTTTTATGTGTATCGATGTGTTTCGGTGAACAAACTAAAACGGACTAACTAAAAATTACGACACGATGCTCATCTCAACTTTCGTCGCGCCCACGCCACACAACAAATTCCTCATGTCCAATAGACCAAAAATATGTTGTACAAAATATGTCGCCATACTCGCGCAGCGACGCCACATTATCAATCCCGAGTTCATGCTGTTTTACCAGGTTATTAGTTTATAATTTAAAATGGTAATAAGCCAATGATGATAAATACTGCGATTATGCTATAACTTGCTACCGATTAGTACACTTGAATTTACGTTGAAGCTGACGTAAGAAAATTATTTCAGAAATGCTTTTTTGTTGCACACAGAAGAAAAAAACCCACTTTTGTTTTCACTGATTAATATTTTTTAATGACTTGATTGCTTTGATTATTTTTTTGTGTTATTGTCGTGAAGTTTGCTTTTAGTTGTGCTATAAGTAGGTGCGGTGCATAATTTTTCATGCTGATCGTAGTATCCTTTGAGCGTAGCGCAGAAACATACAGAAAACGTATATTGTTTTGTTGTTATATTTTTGATATATATATATATATATATATATATATATATATATATATATATATATATATATATATATATATATATATATATATATATATATATATATATCGCTATTTTTAATAAACTGTTAAGTCTTAAATATTTCTGGGTCATGCATATGGTTGTGTGCGTATATGTTCGCAGTTCTTTTATTTTTGTCTATCCGGTGTTTTGGTTTTTTCTCTTATTTTGCATATATGGATTTAAGAATTTGGCTTTGTTTTTATTTATTGTTTTTGTGATTTAGTGTGTGACAATAGAAATTTTGCGCGTTTCTTGGTAATTCGATTCCTAAATTTGATTACTCGATTTGATTGATTGTAAATATTGATTTATGAGTCAAAATTTCACACTAAATTGGCGTATTTGTCAAAAAATTTCTTTTGTTTATTATAGCTAATTGACGTTTGAATAACTGTAAGGTGCATGGTGATAAATTGCTTACTCTCAAATGTTTAAACATATGTTTAAAATAAATCCTTTGCGGTCTCGTTTGGTGTCTTTTTCACTCCCTTTTCATAGAGAAGAGACAATCTAAATCCCTGTGTTGCAGTGTTGTCTTAAGTTGTATGTTCTGTATCGTGGCCAGAGTTTACTTTGTTGGTCGTATTTGGACCGAGTTCTCCTATTGCGCTTTGCACTTGTGCATATATTTGGGCCTCTTTCGGTTTATTTTATTTTAGTAATTGCAGCCTCAGCAGAACTAGAAGCGACGTGCTGGTTTACGCCTTCTTTTGGTGTACTATGGTTCTTTGATCCTTTGTGAATTCTTTCCGCTTTTTTGTATAGTTATCTTGGTGGAGAGCAATCCCATCGAGGACCTCATCGATTTCACGTAAAGTGCTATTTGACACTTCTACAGACCGTTTCTCGTTTCCGTTCATAGCTTTGTTCTCTTTGTGAATTTTGACTGAACTGTCAAATTATCCTCCCTTTTCTTTTTGGACTTTTTCCTTGCTTAATCACCGCCTGACATCAGTACCAAAAGCCAAACGCCTTTCCTCACTTGTCGGTATATCTGCGATATCTGCAAGCCCAGATGATCCACCTTCGAGGCTTTTTAGTTTATGGATAACGACGTTGTTGGGTCTACTTGCTCATCTCGATCCACCACCGGTACTAGAGATCCGTTTCCCTGAGAATTAGTTTTTGGTCTTCTCTGAGTAGACTCTGCTTGAAGAGACGCTGATGAGGAACTAGCAAACCTCACACAAAAAAATATTTATTTGAAGACATGGAAACTACAGTGTCTCAAAATCATTTAGTGTCTCAAAAACAAATTATGACCATAAGTTTTTAAAGCGATCACCAAATGAGTGTCAGTAATGGTGATCACACATTTGATTAAGTGACGAATTAGTGGACAACTTAGTGGTTTAAAATAATACAATGAGCAAGCTCGAGATGGGTAAAATATAAATTAAGAAATGCCAAAAGCAAATTCTGGGGGCAATTCTGTGAAAATATACAGGGGTCTTCTGAAGCAGCTAGGCTACGTAAGGTTTTTTAAATTTGTCCTGCTATTCCAAGTAATCTTCAACGACCGGATGGTATGTGGACTACAATGGGAGCGGAATCTTTGGATCTTGTACTGGAAGCGCATTTTCCGGGCTGTTCCGAGTCTCCGCTTATTCTGCCAAGGGCAAATACAGCTTGTGGGCTCGCTGAGAAGTTTGTCAGCAGGATGAATATTCTACGGTCAGCAAACAGCTTATATTACAGGCTCGATTAAGCCGGTTAAATTGTCTGCATCTCAGCATGCATACTGTAAAGGGAAAACGGTGGAATCGGCACTACACTCCCTCATATGCCCTATCGAGAAATCGCTCGACCGTAACGAATTCTCCCTGGTGACTTTTTGTGATATAAAAGGTGCTTTTAACAATGTTAAACCTGAGGTGATCACGCAGGCACTCTCAGATTTCGGGGTGTATGTATCACTAGGTTGCTGGATTGATCAGATGCTTAGGAGCAGGGTCATTTTTGCTTATTTTGGTGAAGCATCCGTCCGAAAATTTGTGTGTAGAGGTACACCGCAAGAAGGTGTATAATCCTCCCTTCTTTGGAACTTGGCTATAAATGGCTTGTTACTAAACCTGGAGGGGGAGGGCTTTAAAGTGGTTGTTTATGCGGACGACGATGCAATTGGTATTTTCGGTAAATATCCAAGTACCCTGAGAGATCTCATGCAGAATGCCCTTGGTATTCTAATAAACTGGACCAATAGGTGCGGTCTAACTGTTAATCCACATAAATTTCCCTTTTTTGACCCACCCACTCTTAACGGAGGTGGTTTGAAAATCACTGATAAAGTAAAATTATTGGTTCTTATTCTGGACAACAAACTGAATTGGAAGCTAATATTTTGTTAGGAAACGGTATCATTCACTGGTTTTATACCTCTGTAGTTAGACCTGTTCTAATGTATGGAGTCTCAGTTTGGTGGCCAGCTCTAAGTACTAAGGCTAACCAAAAGTTGTTGATAAAAGTTCAAAGAAATGCACTTCTACTCAAGCGCTGGAGATTCTCTTTCATCTTATCCCTCTTTATATTTTAGCTAAACAGATGGCTGCTTGTATAGCTGCTAGGTACTCTGTGGACCTGCAATACTAAAGGGCACTCATCTATTCTAAATAATAAAGGAATTCCCAAATCAATCGACTATACCATCCTATCATCCTATCTCGAGCCTAAATTTATAACTGATATTCCCTCCAGAGAGGACTTGGCAAGTACAGCCCAAAAATGAAGCCCGATGCGATTAATTTTTTCACGGATCGCTCGAGGATGGATGGTGAAGCTGGCTGTGGGGTTTTATGCGAGGAATTAAATTGCAATTAAGTAGAGCTCATTGCAATTAAGGAGATAGATTGGATGATATTGGAATTTTTAATTGACAGTCAGGCTGCAATTAAGATCCTACAATCAGGCTTTCTCACGTCGAAACTATCCCGGAGCTGTTTCTCATCTTTTAACGAAATGGCTGTACAGTTCAACATTCATCTTACGTGGGTGCCAGGGCATTTCAACATAACGGGGAATATTAAAACCGATGAATTCGCTAGACTGGGCACCTCTTGTTGCATATTACCAACTAAGGCTGACATTGAGGTACCACTTTCTACGTGTAACCTACTTCTTAAGGAAGAAGCTTATAAAATATCAAATGAAAGGTGGTCAAAGTTTAACGCATTCGGTAGATTTGGCCATTATTCGACTTAGTCAGGTTTAACCAACTAATATCTATGAAGCGATGTAGTACTGGTAAAATATGATTGGTCTCATTGGTAAGCATGCAACTAGACTTGGTGTTCTCTCTTATGATTACTGTCATGGTTGCATGGATGAAAAGGAGGAGGAAAGTATTCTCCACTATCTCTGCGCCTGTCCTAGCCTGACTCAGTACAGGCTTAAGTTTCTAGGAGCTCGTATCCTGTGAGATCTCACAGATCTCAGCAGAGTAAGTGTTAGGGATATTCCTTGCTTCGTCAGGACCTCGAATTGGTTTCAGTAGCGAGAGGTGGTAAGAAAATTCGTTGAGGTACGGACCTTTTTGTGTCTTTGCCACGTCCCTGTTTGATGGCCATCTAAACCTAACCTAACCTAAGCTTGAGATCGAAGATGATGAATTTAGATTGTTGACGGTATGGACCAGCAATATCCTGACGGTCTTTAGTTAGAATTTTTTACAAACTTTGTCTTTATTTCACAAACAATACATAACTGATTTAGATGGCATGAAACAATTTACCCACATATCAAACCAAACTTATTACGATTTAATCGCAATAATTTATGGCCAAATTAGTATAAATAAATATATTACCATGAAAAATCATGAGATCTAAAATTTAATTTGCAACACACACGTTCGTGACTCGGCCATTACATGCCAACATGATCTTTCGTACAAAAACAAAAAAAAAAAAAAAACTATCAATTTCGTTCCACTCTAATCAATTTCTGCGCATAAAATATTGTCTTACATTAAAAATTTGATTGTCCATGAAATTTCGACGAAGACCGTCAAATATTTTAGTAGGTACATCATATAATTTCACCTAATTTCATTGTAACAATCAACCGTTAAAATTCTAACATGAAATTCGTATACCAATGAACTTACCAACGTAAGCTAAGTGCTTTAAGTTCGATGTACTGTTATATGCAGAAAATTATTTCTTATAATTTTGTTAACAATACAAAAAATCATAATTAAAATAATTATTGTGTGCTAATGACTTGAGTCTGTGTCTTCTCACCTTTAATTTTCTTATATACGTTTATATAGTGTAGGAAATACTTTAATTTGTTGAGTATCATCTAAACCAATTTTTATGTTTCTTTGTCGATAAGAGATGGAATTTCCCATAATAATCTTAAGATTTAATTTTTAAAACGTAGTCATGACGTCTGTGTGTCTATATAAAAAGGGTAATGCTCCCAACATATAGTATATATAACGGTTGCAAATCATCTTGGAATTATTTTAATTTGTATATGTTCTTAGATCTGTATTATACGATTATATCTTAATCAAAAACTGTAACTGAAGTGAAAATTTACAGTGCGGCCATCAATTATTTGAGATAATCGTGATAACGAACCGTAATACCGTTTTGTATATCGTAAATATTAATCTTATAATTACAATTTTAATGGCGGAATTTGGTTTACGATGCCATAATTAAAAATTTCAAACATAATTACCATAAATATAATTACCAAAGTGAGCACTCATTGAACCAAAGATTAATAAACCAAATCGAAAACTATTTGGTATGGTCGTAATCAATTTTTAATTTTAAAATCCAATAAACCAATCGATTTTGTTGAACGTTATTGAATCGTTATGTATCGTGGTGCATACGACGATTGACGATCTTACAAAAAAAAAAACATTAATCTCATAATTTAACAAGTTTGTGATGCTTATAATTTTAGTTACATTTTTTGTTACTGCTTTTTTATTTAAGCTTTCAAAAATTCAAATCAAAGATCGAATCTCTGAGACTAATCTTAAGAATGTCATAAGTCGCTTTGGTTTTATTCTCAAGACAGTACTTTTATGATATATTGGTTTGTTAAATACCGATCGGCAATGATTTCAAAGTGAAAGTAATAACAAGGGCTTGGGTGCAGTTAAATATGTTGGATCACTGAGTCCATTACTTTTCTTCATTGACCCTAACAACGATAAAGTCTTTCACATGAGGTTGACATGCAAATTTAGTGGTTGGAAAGCTTCACCCATAGAAATCATAGCTTTGGGGTATAATAATTAAGCTTGGGTTCGTTTTAAATAACTTCAGACAGTGCAAGGACAGAAGCTTTTATTTAATTGACAAGACTTAATTTTTTTTATTTGTAGCTCTAAAGCTCGTTGTGTCCTAATTAGGTAAATGGTAATAAATCACAAATTATAAAATTAAAGATTTTGACATTTGTCTTTTAAAAGCTTTTAAAAATTACTATTATAACTACTTAATTTAATGACCTACAGTTTGTTGTGAGCTTTTATCAATTACTAGTGTTAGTTTAAGAATTCGTAAAACAGTAAAACCTTTTAAAAGCTCTACTTAACTGATTCAGATTACTTAAATGGTTCTAAGTTAAAAAAGCTTTAAAGTTTTCATTAAGAAGCTTTTGAAATTACGTTTTACTTGTTTCTAATATTATTTATGTTTTTTTACAAAAGTAGCTTTTACTAAATTTAAACATAAAATCAAATAAAAGGAAATTAAAATTTGTAGCAAGCTTTTCCACAAGGAAGAAAATTATGTACAAATTTCAAAAATTTAAAATTTAAAATTTATTAGAGCTTTTAAAAACAAAATTGTATTAATTTTTTTGAAAGCTTCTCTGTCTCCACTTTTTAAATGAAATGAACTTAATTGATAGTGAACTTTTGTTGATTTTATCCAATTCTGATACATTTTAGAAATAATATATTTACATTTTTGTTCATTCTAAAAGCTTTAGATAATTCATAAGATGGTAAATTTTTTTTATTTAAATGAGCTTTTAGATAATTAAAAAAATTAAAGTTATAGTTTTCAACCTTTATTTAGTGATTTAAATAAATTTTTAAAACCACTTATTGAAAGCTTGTTTACTTTAATATTAGCGTTGGGTTCATAAAAGTTACGTCTTCAATAAATATAAAGCTTTTGATATATTTACTGTGTATGATAAATTTGTAACTCAACAACTAGCTTTTATGCCATTTACAAAAAAAAAGTTGTTTTAAAATTTTAAAGTTTTAAATGAGCTTTTGATAATTTAAAACTATTGATTGACGTCTCGAACCAAAAGCTTTCATTTTAGGCTATGTGCTTTTTATAAACAAAAAAAGAGCTTAAATGTATTATTCGTTTATTTAATGAGCTTTTAATTATTTTAAAAGTTTAAGATACAATTTAATCTTATAACGATCATGATCAAACCTTTATATAGGTTTTTGAAACCAAATTTTAAAATCTAGTGACTAAAAAATCTTTTACGTATATAAGCTTAATTTATATTTTGTAAATTTATATGGGATTTTAAATCAACTTTGGATATATTTCTAAAGCTTTAAAGTCTTAAAACAAATATTGCCCCATTTTTAAAAATGATTAAAAACGAGCTTTTCAATAAGCTAAAACATTTTATTAATATTTATGAACCTACGTACATTTGTTATTAAACTATGTGTTCGAACCATTTATTGGAAGCTCGTATTTTGTCGGACTAATAATAGGTTTATAAAAGTTCACTCACAAATAGCTTTTAATAATTTAAGACGATAAACGACATCTATATGTGAAACATTTTCAACCTATAAAATTTGCACCAATACCACTTAAATGTAAAAAGCTTTATTTAGTAAAGCCCTAAAAGCTTAAGCAGTCAATAAATGGGTGAATTTTGTTCCGAAATTGCTTTTAAAAACTGAATCAGAGGATATATTAAATTTTTAAAAGCTCATATAAAAGCTTTAAGCTATTTTTGATTTTGTTCTGAACCATACTAAATAAAAAAAAGTGTAATGAGATTTAGTAACAATTTGAAACGAGCTTTTAATATTATATCACTAGAATTTAATTTATTTAACCAAGTGAGCTTTTTATTAATTTTCATATTGAGCAACATATTAAGCAAAAGCTTGTTAGCAATCATGTTAAGAATTATACATGTTCAAAGTAGCTTTTGGATAAATTGGGGAGAACAATATGATTTGCTGTGTGTGCTACATTTGTAATGTCGCAAGCTGCTCCATTGTCACTTTACAGTAAAAGCTTGCTTCTTCAATTACAGTTTTTAAAGCTCAATTTAAATTTAGTAGTTTACACATAAACAAATGCCTTTTCCAAAAATTGAATTGATTTCTTGGTTTAGCCAATAGGTTAAAGCTTTTATATGAGCTTTTAGAAATTTAATGTAGCCTCTGATTCAGCTTGTAAAAGCATTTAATCATAAAATTTCAGAACAATATTCACCAATTGAATATAACTGATATATATTGGAACCGCTGTAAAAGTGGTCAATTGTGTTTTAGTGGTTCTTAGAAGAATTGCTAACAAACTACAATCACCATGATTAAATATTTTGATATTTGGGCTTTTAAAGTATAATAGTTAAAAACCAAAATGATTAAAGTAGACCATCTGTTTTCATAATCTGTGGATTTAATAACATTGGCTCTTCACAGTGAGTAAGCTGAATTTTACGTTGCTTAGATATCGTTTAGGTAGCTCTGCTAAATCCATACGAGTCTTTTTTGTAAAAGTGCATACATAAGAGTAGGTTTTGTTGTATTTCGCATTCAAGGATCTGTCTGCACATCTTTTTGATATCTGCAATAAACACATTTGTATTTCCTTCACTCTTGTTTTGATCGAAAATAGATCTTGTCCGAATTAGCGTAGTTCTAAATCAAGAACAGTTCGAGATATCATAGTCAAAAGCACGGAGTTGGAAGTTCGTTATTTTGCGTCATTCCCATAAAAATTCATTTTAGTTCTGTTTTTTAACCACTAATTGTAATTGGTTTGGAGAGGTCTTAACTGGACCGTCCTTAAAATATTTGCATAAATGTCTGCACCTAGAATTATGTCGCTATCGCTATGCAGGTATCTCGTTACCACGAGGCTTTGACGACCTAACCACTTAAAAAGGAAACAGATTTCATGACTAGAAATCTACCATCTGAACTTATGCTTCTCAATATCGAAGATACTGATGACATATTTGCACAATACCAGCTCATGACAGCCAAGATAAGGCTGCAAGGAAAATATTTGATATTTTAAGATGGCATTAGTATATAAGGACGTAGCAATTGGAGCAGTATCGGGTTCGAATCGCAACGGGGGAGGGTTGCAAAAAGGATTTTTCATCACCTGATTATGATCGGTGCTGACGATGAACACAACTATGACCCCCTGTTGGAGTGCATAATCCATGGGCCGAACCATCGTCCATGTCAGTACAGGCTGGCTGGAGCAATGCAATGTGCAGATGGATTTAAAATCGAATCTGTATTCGTGCGTCCCCGCTTTGGCTGGTGACGGCGTAAGATAGGACGTTAAAAATTAACCGCGAAGGAGTTGGGAGAGCTTCGGCCCCAGAAAAGATTGCATGGTTCAGTATATAAGGAATTATACCAAATATATAAGCTACTCCAGCATCGGTTTTTCCCATGCCTGATATTTCTGCATACGCTACGCTCTTTTTTAACTTAAGTCTCTGACAGGCTTCTTCTGTAATGTAGGTAGCTTGAGACCCAGAATCTATTAGCATACGAAGCAATCCATTATGACTACCTGACGATGCTTTTACTAAAGCGGTTCCTAGTAAGATACACTTCCGATTTCATGATTGTGCTGCCTTGTTCGTGTACTGTTGTCACTATGCAGCAGACTGTGCTGTGAACCTTTGCATAATTCACAATTTTTATTACATGGGAGTTTGTGTTCCGAAAGCAAGGATCTTCGGCATAGTGGTTTATAATATACTACCTAACTTCTTTAGAACTTTTTACAATCAGGTAGATTGTGCTCTCTATAGCAAAAACTACATTTATCAGGTTTTTTAGTAATCGCTAAATTTGCAGGTTTACTGTATGAGATTGTTTGTTGGTGTGTCTCCTCATTTTTATATTTTTTATCTCGATATAGTACTTCCAGAGATTGGAACCTTACTTGTAAAAAGGCTAGAAAATCTTTCACTGTTTGAATTTATTTCGGGTTTTTCAGAGACGTCTCGCTTTTTTGTTAGAATGTTCATCAATATATAGCATCCCAAGAATCTGGATTGATTCCTAAGTTTTTAATTGCATGAAGGCATTCAAGAACATTATCATGCAATAATCACAAAACATGAGCGGACTTTGTTGAGAAGCCGTTTATCATCTTATCTGGAGCATAAAATATCCCAAGCAGCGTGATAATTTTCCTGCGAGATATTGAGGTGGCTTACGAGCGTAGCTGGATCTCCTACAGTTACTGATAATAGGTAACGCATGTTTTATTCACCAACCAGTTCATTAGGCTTTTGTCAATTGTTTATAATCCCCATTAAAACAGGGTATTTCGATTTTGACTCATAATCTTGCTGTATTGCTCTTCTTCGGTTGCGCTTCTTATTATCTCTTCGTGATTTTGTGTAATTCAGATCCATGAGTCGGTTAGAAGTTTGATTTTTAATTCAAAATAAGCCTCAGAGTATCGTTCATCATCTTTTACTTTGTGAATCGCGTTAGTGTTAAAGCGAAACATTTTAGCCTTCATATGCTGAATTTTATATCTCTATTGTTGGTTCGTTTGGCTGATCCTCATCCGTTATATTTATATATATTTGTTACTGCTCTTCACCGCTGCCACGTGGATCTGCGCCGTCACTTATATTTCTTTCTTGATTATGAATTGTAATTGTATTTATTGATTATGTCTTGTCTCCTCCGATCAGCAAACCCAAAAAGAAAGAATTTTTTGTTTTATTTTTGTTTTCTATTATGTTTGGTGTTGCCACTTATATGGCGATGTTGTAATCGTAGAAGGAGTTTGTGTATCCGATTGTTTTTGCATGTTATTTGTTTGTACCATTGGACTAGATTCGATAAAACATGGTTTTAGTCGATTGATTGATACCGTATTCTGTCTACCTTTAATTTCGCTGTTGTAGTTCCTTGAATATGCATACATTATCCTGCTTGTGGCGTGCTGGTAGAACCTGTGTGATGCTATGAAATGTTTTAGTCAATTGGATTACCAACCCTGATTGTGTGGTATGTTTAGTGGCTGGCTGTAAAAAATCACTAGGCAACCGTAGATTTTCTCCGAAGACTAAAAATACTGACGTCGTTCCAAAATCTTCTCTATAAGCAGTACGTAACCCAAGCAATACTGATGGTAACGCTCTCGTCCATTGATGATCTCCGATACACATGATGGACGCCTTAAAACTCCTATGCAATCTTTCAACTAAACCATTACAAGCGGGGTTATATGCCGTTGTCCTTTTGTGTTTGAATTCTAGTGACCTTGCAAGTTCATTAAACAGGTGTGATTCGAATTGAGAACCTCTATCAGTAACTTTATATGAAGAAACACCATAGCGGCAGATCCAATTCTTAAAAACTGTCTCAGCAATCGTAGCAGCTACTATATCGGGTGAGGAATTGCCCACCTAGTAAAACGGTCAATTAATGTTATACAATAACGATTACCTTCTGAGGTAGGTAATGGACCTATTATATCCAGGTGCACTTCATGAAAAGGGTTACTGGCTAATGGGAAGGAATCTATTGGGGTTTGTACATGTCGAGATATTTTTGATTTTTGACATTGTAAGCAATGCTGCGCCCATGTTTGGCATTCCACCTTGAGTCTCGGCCAAAAATATTTTTGTGACCATACGAACTGTAGTTTTAACACCTGATGTGAAAGTTTGTGTACACTTTCAAATATAGCGCGACGATATCCTTTTGGTATGTAAGGGCGAGCCCTCCCGGGTGTTACTTAATAGTATATATTTTTGCTTGTACCGAATATCGAAAACATCTCGAATTTAACTAAGTTTTTAGAATTAATGAGCAACTTTAACTCCTCATCATTTTCCTTTTCATCTGCAATACTGCTGTAATCTAAGTTGCTGTCGAACGTTAATTCGTTTATCCTAGACAATACGTCTGCGACTATGTTGTCCTTGCCAGATACGTGCTGGATGTCCGATGTATATTGAAATATTAAGTCTAGATGTCGCAGTTGTCTTGGTGAATGTTTTTAAATTTTTATGTTTTGCATAAGTTAACGGTTTATGATCCGTGTACATGGTAAAACTCCGGCTTTCTAAGTAATGCTTAAAGTAGTTAATTGAGGTATATGCAGCCAATAGCTCGCGATCATATGTGCTGTAACGGTTTTGCGTGTCGTTCACTTTACTGAGAAGAAACATAATGGGTGCCATGTGTTATCGACGTATTGATGAATGCACTGATTGAGGTGTCGGAAGCGTCTACGGTAACTGATAACCTTGAATTATTAACTGGATGACTTAATAAGGTAGCATTTATTAATCGTTCTTTTGACAATTCAAAAGCGTTAATTAGCTCCCTTTACCATTCTATGATGCGTTTATCATTTTTTTGACCCTATAATTTGGCTGATTAAAATGTTTTGCTCTTCCGCTGCGTGGGGTATAAATTTCCGATAGAAATTAATCATACCCATATAACGACGTAGTTCGGACACCGTTTGAGGTTTCGGAAATTCATTAATCGCTTTAGCTTTACTTGCCGCTAGTAATATGCCATCTACTGAAATCTCATGGCCCCAAAAACATTATTTTTTTAACGTTGAAAATCGATTTACTTGGATTAATTACCAACCCATTGTCCTTAAATCGTTGGATTATGGTTTCTAAATGAACCATGTGCTCCTCCTCCGTTTTTGATGCGGGGAGCATATCATCGATGTAAATAAATAAAACTCTAGTCCTCCGAAAATTGAGTCCATTAGTCTTTGGAATGACTGCGCAGCGTTACGAAGGCCCAAAGTCATTCTTGTGAACTCGAATAGTCCGAACGGTGTTCGTATCGCTGTTTTTGGTATGTCACACTCTTCTATAGGTACTTGATAATACGCGCGAACTAAATCTTTTGCCGTAAAATATTTGCATCCATCTAGTTGATGATTAAAATCTGACAAGTATGGAATATTATATATGTCAGGTTTTGTTTGAGCGTTCAACGCTCGATATTTTAAATGTTAACTAATATACCATAATATTTAAAAAAATCTGCTAATATGAAATTCCATTCGAAACTTCTACGCAGACCTAGTGTTATACCGTATGTTTAGATTTCTGTTTGATTCGCCGCATACAAGAGAAAATCACTATGCTTCGAATTTTTGACTCGATAATCTTGTCGTATCAATTTACCCCGTGCATTCCTCGACACACGGGGAGCCTAACGGTTTTTTGAATTAAAGTCTTCATTTTCTGTATTAGGCATTTTCGTTGGTATTTATTTTACCTAGTAGTAATTGCAAGGCTGATAACATTTGCGGGCCCGTTTACCACAGTTTCGATGATAATAACACACTATGTTTGTTCCCCGGCTACGGGAGTTTGATCTACTTTGTGTTCGTTGTTGGTAGAAATTACGCTGTGGCGAGCGTGGGCGACTCTGATGGGTGGATAACATTGTTTCCAAACTTTCGATTCTCTTCAATAAGTAGTCATATTCTGTTGGAGTTTGATTATTTTGTGCAGCAGAAGTACTTAGTGTTTGGATCAGGTTAACTTCACTACTGTTCGCAATTTGTACCTCCCATATTTGGTCCGCTATTTGGCATTGTTTGGTGATATCTTAACCGGTCCATGTTGCTAGGAATGGTTGCAGCTTTCCTGGTAGATTTTGAGCCCATATTGATTTCAGTAATTCTTCGTTAACGGCTGCCAGTGTTCCTCTTTTTGATTTGAGTCTGCGATAAAAGGCGGATGGGTTTTCATCTCCGATTGTGAGTGTACCAGCCAAAAGCTGTTTTAATCGTGACTCGGCGGATGACGAATTTCTTGAAATTAATGAACTCTTTAGAGTTACATATTTTGTTTCGTCTTGTGGTGGATTTGCAATTATGTCCGCTACACTCTCCAAGACATCTTTCTCAATTTTTGACATTATGATGTCATATGTATCTTCGTCTGAGGTGATGTTACTTAATCGGAACTGTCCATCGGCTATTTTGAACCACATTTCCACATTTTGTTTCCAAAATGCAGTGTAGTCGCTACAGCATCAGCGATCTGTTTGTTCAAGTTCTTTATCATCTCCTGCTACTTTTAGCTTGGCTCCTAGTAGCAGTTCCTTAGTCTCCTCGAATGATTGCTTTACTTGGTTGTAAAACTGTTGTTCGATATATGAAAGATTCTCTGGAAGTGTTTGGATTAGGACAGTATCAATTGTATAAAATTTATCAAAGAGTTGCTGCAAGTTTGTTGATTTTAAGTTTTTTAATCAATCTCCCGATTTGTGTTTGTTCACATAAAGTGTGATAATGAGTTGATAACTGTTTTTACTTTATGCGTGTTCGCAATTAACTACGTGCTCGAATATTTATGGTATATGTATGGGCTTTTCGAGCATGGCCTGTTTATCCATAGGTTGCTGGTTTATATCCGGCTCGAATGGTGATAGTTTATATTGTGGCTTACCGCTGATGGCTTACCGCTCACAATAGTAAATACAAAGCTTTTATTTACGAATGATAATTTATTTAATATTTTACTTTAATTTATACAAAATAATTGCTTATTTAGCAATTATCTATAGTTTTGTGGACATTAAACTTGTTGTGTGTCAACACTATCAAACAGTACAATATTTGAAATCTGTAATTTGTGTTAATTGTAGCCGGATAATTTATAATTTTTACAACTATATTTATTTAATGAGTCAATTATGACTTTATATCTATCTACAAATAATTCATAAATCGGTACCAATTTTATAAATTTACATAATTTATGCAATTCAATTGTACATCCCGTACTGAGTCAGCGTAAGGTGCGATTTTATAATAAAAATTTAATAAATTTCATGAAAGTTATTTTCCACCCACTTAAATTACTCGCAACTCACCACACCACAATTTTGAAAATTTCATTTTCAGTTGAATACTCGCCATCAAACCATATGTGATGTAATCGTTTTTAATTTTCATAATTATCCACAAAAATTAATTCTGAATTTTTCATACATATTCCAATGGCGTATAATCTGTCCACCAGATGGTCTTCATATTAATAAATTAACACCGAACTTTATATTACACGCAACAACAACATCATAAAGTTCGTTTTGGTTGGGTGCTTTTTATTATTTCCAATTCATAAAATGTATATTGCAAAGTGTTTTTGCCATTGTTTTTGTTGTTATTTTGCAGCTTTCAAATCGAAAGTTCAATAAACAATAATAAATTTGCAAAAAAACTACTTCAAAACTATATATTGGTCTATATATATATAACAACAAAAATCCATTAATCAACGGAAAACTGTTAAAATTATTTTAGAGTACGACCAATAAATGGAAATAAATTAAAAGCTTTTCCCACCAAAAAAAAAAAAACACTGTGTGTGTGTGTTAAAGGAATTAATATGTGGATGGCCACTATGCGCACCAATCGCGTATAATTAGTTGTGTGTTTAGTTATGCTGATTTCGAAATTATTATTGAGTTTATTGGTGTTGTTTTTGGTATGGCACCTTAAGAATATATATGAATGGTAAGATTGTTTAAAGACGATGATGATGATGATGATGATGATGATGATGGTATATAAGAGATGATGAATATCGGTTTTGTAGAACGGTTAATATTTGTTAATAACAAATCGTGTATAAACAATAATTTGGTTGTTTCTTTTCTTTATTTTTTTGTTTTTGGGAGACGCCATCCGCATACGTACCGAGTATATACAATGGCTATATAAGGAATAAAATTTAATTTGTTTTTAACAGTTGAATTTTAGATTTGAGTTATGTAACAACATAAGCATAAATATATAAATAAAAAAAAATGTTTGTGATAAATGTAAATACTGTGCTTAAGAACTTTTTATTTTGACTGTTGAACTTACGTCATTTTTTTTAAAATTTATTTACAGATACCAAAATGAAAGTTTACTTGATAGTATTACTACTGATAGCACCGTCACTCGGTCGCCCCGGACTACCAACGCCCGACAATGAACGTGGTGAAGTCAACGAAACAGTAACGCAATCAGCACCACTACAAACATCGGTGTTGAATGAAACAACTAAACCAGTCGAAGTTCCAATCATTAAGGACGATTTAAGGTATATAGCACAAAATTCTAATACTCCAATTAATGAGCAACAAATAATTTCTATTTTTGACAATGAACGTGACAACGACCACTACCACTCGACAAATAATATTTTAAATAATTTTTTTAAGTCCAGCATCATCGACCTAACACGTACCGAAGTGAATTTAAATAGGGTAGAAAATCGTTCGATTGCCTACCAAGACGACGATGACTTAACCAATTATCGATATGACGAAGACCATGAAATAAAATATATACCGATAAATTTAAAAATTGGACCAAACAATGAGGCACAAACGACACCAACCGAACCATCGACAACCCATCAAACGACTCAAGTCACCGTTCAAAATTGGGATAAAGCGGTAACGGAAAAATCGAAAATACAAAAAATCACATCGAAATGGACCGACCAATCGGACGAAATTTATGCGTTTAACAATTTAAATGTGACACCAAGTCCCGTTTCGTTGTCGTTCAATTCGTACACGGTACAAAGTGAGACGGATCAAAAAATAAAAAAACGACGAAAAACGACAACGAAACCGACGACCGAAAGTGCGGTGTATTATATCGAAAATCAGCCAATCAAAACGATGTTTGAACAAAATCAAAACGTAATGCCACCAAGTTTTTCGCTTGGTATGTTACCACCGATCGACGTACAGTTATCGACGCCCGCATCATATCTCGAAAATGTGCAGCAACACGAGCCAATCGAAACATACGCGGTGAATGAGGTGCCAACACCGATTCCGAATAGTTTAGTAATGTTTACGACCGAATCGATTATATATCGGCCAAATAATGTGGTGGTGACTAAACGGCCGTATCGACTAAAACCTAATCGTCCACCACCATCTTCGATATTTAATATACAACAATTTTCACCGTCACTTCCGTCGCCGATCAAAAATACGGGGCCCGTTAGTTACTATTCTGAAGCGCCGGAACAAGTTTTTGCCGATCCAGCCGATCCTGATCCCGTCGACAATGGATATTATGGGGGACAAGGTTCGATCAAGAATCGCCCGCTTCAAGACGATGCGTTAACATTTGAACGATGTCCCACGGTTAAAGTTACGTTGAATAATGAAAATCAAGTGACGAGTAAGGAATCGGTTTGTGGTGATGTTGAGATTACGATAAATAATCCGGTAAAGCAATCGGCCGCCAAACCATTATCAGCCGCCAACGATGATAGTGGTGTATCGATTGTGGACGATTTCGATGGACAAGACGATGATATTATTGAACCGGGTGATACGTTTGCAGATCCTGAATCGGTTATAATTGAAAGTGATCCAAATGCAGTGGCAACTCTATCGGATGGTATACCAGAGTCACTATCGTCGGCGGGTGGGCCTGGATCTTTATCGGCGGCGTCACCTCTTGCAGCCGACCCGGGTGGAAGTATTGTGGGTAGTGGTGGGACTGGTGGTGGTGCACCAGCCGATTGGTCAGGACTTCCACAACTTCCAGGACTACCAGGTAATAACCACCATAACCATCATAGACCTCATAAACCAGAAGGATCCGATGACTTTGGTTTAACGAGTTATTTTGGTTTGGCCGGCCTAGTCGGTATGCTAATGAAAGGTTTTGCATTTCTTGCCGTCTTCAATCCATTTAATTTTGGCCTGTGGTCAATACTCTTTTCACCACTTGCCGCCATGGTGGTGGGTGGAGCCGCACTTACAATGTACTTATTCCCGTGGACCACACCCGCTGTGATATTTGCACGTAAAACTGCACCAACAATAGTCGTCCATAAACATTCGCCACACGAATGGATTAATAAAAAACCATGGGATTGGGAATGGAGACGGGTCGAACATGAAGTTGAACGGCAAGACAATTCCAACACGTATAAAACATATTATTATGATCCTGTAGCAAGAACGCATCAAAATTTACCATACTATCGACATAAGCTCGACGACATTATACACAATTATCAAAATAAATGGACATAGGACTTCAGGACCCTATGCGGACATAATACTATTAAAAATAGAAATTATTTTGTTGTTCAAATCTAACAAATGCCATATACTATTTATTGTTGTTGTATGTAAAACCATTAATCTAATGTACCGTGTATTAAAACTAATTTTAAGATTTAGAATATTAGAACAACATATATATATATATATATATATATATATATATATATATATATATATATATATATATATATATATATATATATATATATATATATATATATATATATATATATATATATATATATATATATATCGTATATATTAGAAACGCTTTCCTTCCTATTCATAAAAATATTAAAAATATTTAGTTGAAAGTTTAAAACTTCTAATCAAACTATTAACGGACTATTTTACAAAACTTGTATACTATTGTAGTTGTGTAGTGAAAATTAACAGTGTAAACAAACAAAAGAAAATCTTGAAATGGAAATTTTTTTTTTAGCTTAAGAACAGTAACTTATAGAAATACAGATGCTCAAGAATGTGGCGATATTAGTTTTTTGACTTTTCTAATTACCCAACCCACAAATACAATGCTTTTCTCACCACTAGCTGTCGGCAAAGATATCAAATTTTTCTATCACCTCAGCTTCTTTGAAAAGACAATATTAGTCTATACCAGAGAAAATATTATGCTGCAATGGCAATGCATCACAAATATCCATTGAAAATTCTTCCACGGTTCCAATGGTAGTTTTTTCCTGGTCCCTAATGATCTCCCTCTTGTGGTAATCGTAACAAAGCATAACTCTCATTTTTTTCAAATTTTCAATCTTTACATCTCTCGACGTAAGGAAGCAGATTCATAATATTTGCGAATCCTAGATTTCATAATATTGACGATTCCCTTCATCATACGTCCAGTTAGCCATTTTATTGGAGGAATATTGTCCTTCTTGATGAGTACTACGTCCCCTATCTTCGAATGGATGGTTGTTATTGTGACCATTTTCTTCTACGATGTAGTTGGTTTAAGCACTCGGAGTGCCCTCTTCTTCAAAAGTGTTGTTTTGATTTTTTCTACCCGCCTTCATCGTGTTTACCGAGGTTGTTTGGCTCCACCACAATATTTTTTGGAATTGATAATAATGGTGCATCGATTAAGAAGTAGAGAACTGCTTCCCAGGTTCCTCAAAATAAGGTGAAGTTGAAAGTATGAAATGCCAAGCATCAATTGATAATATAGTTGAACAAATTTTTTTAGAAGATTTACGAACTAGTGCAGCCACTTCATGTTCCAGTTGGTTTTTAGCACTGACTGGTTCAGAGTGTATGGTCTTAGTTGTCATGCAAACAAAGATTGCTAAATGACCTTTGTGTGCCTTGTGGCGTGAAACGTACTGCTGATAAATTTCCTTTGAGCTAGGTTCTAGTCTGTTTATAATCCAGAAACTGGTTCGCAGATTAGCTAAAGTCAATTGTGTTCCTCCATGCATTATTCCAGTTTCGGATGGCAGACAAACTTTTAGTAACATTTCTATTCGATGTCATTAAGCAGTATCAAATAATTTGGATAATCCAGTTTCGTTTCGTCATTTTCCCTTTGTTACTGTTAGGATTCACCTAAAATCCAAATGTAGCAGTGCCTGGATCATCATTTACCCTAGTGTTTTTATTTTTTGTTATTGATATGGTGCAGATTGTCAGCTGGTATGATTTCATATTTTTGTAAATTTATTCTCCGTTCACTTCAGCCATCAGGTCCTTTTGTAATTTAGGACCCACGAGTTCTAATTAATTTAAGCATTGCTTTAGGCTATACCTTTTTAAATTTAAGTTGTCCAATCAGAAAATGTGAGCACGTAAGGGGGTCAACATCGGTGTTATTGATGATACACAGAGATCGTGAATTAAGGTTACCTTCTACTTCAGCTAGAAATTCCACTTCAGTTCGCGACAAACCCCTCTTATATAGCTGTAAATCTCTATAAGGCAGCTAACAATGCATCACTGACATTCATCTCAAGTGACAAAGTTCTCCGACGTATTCCAGATGCATGGCTTTGGTTCTTATGCATATAAAAAGATAAATATAACACTTAAGTTTTTTGTCCTCGCCCTTGGGTATACGATGGATGGATATGGGACCCGCATAATCCATGCCAGTGTTCAAAAAGGGCTGTATATATTGTACCCGTGATGGTGGAATACTATGTCCATTAATTGTTTCTGATAATTAGCCTTGAAATGAACGCAGGTAAAACATTTCGGTTGCCTTTGTGTTTTCATTTGGAATCCATTACTCATATCTACTTAGTGCACTAAGTAGATACGAGTAATGGATCATGCTAGAAGGGCAGCTAGCCCCGCGTGCTTATTATCCAAACGGACCTCTTGAACAATCAAGTAGGCATATTGTGATTTTGTGTCCAGTTATTACCCATGAACGAACTCCATCGTCATGGGTGGCTTGCTAGTCAGTTGAGTAAATTTGGTTGATAAATCGTGACTCTAAATTAATAACTTTGGTGAGATTTGTTAGCAGCATGGTGGCACATATTTAAGACGAGGAAGCGTCTATTGTTTAATAGGCGCTTTTTGATGAGATCAATGGTGTTAGTACTTTGCCATCAAGATTTGTGATTTGAAAGAATATAACAGCTGCATAGACCGAATGATTTGCCTTGTCAAAGCCATGTAAGCCGATTTTGTGACGCTTCTGCTGCAGGTTTTTCTACCATGCGGTTAAGGCGTTCGTAACCATAAATTCATGATACAATTTTGCCAGTTCTGGGTTACAAAAAAATCTGCTTTCCATTCCTCTAAGCCTTTCAACAGTCGCTGCAAGTGAATCACCAATCTTACTATGAGCTGTTGTTCTTTGTCTCGTTCAAGATTTTTTTACGGAATGGTTCTCACAAAGTATTTCCTCTGGTGAGAGGATTTTTGGAGACTCGACTCCAAAAATGGAGTCTATTTCTCAAAATTTATTTAAACCTCTGTCAATGCTTTCCATTGTATTTTTTGAAGTCGGTGAACCTAACATTAATAGTAATGCAGGTGTCTTTGCATTATTCGCTTGTCCGAAAACGGTCCACCTAAAAACGTTATTTTGTAGCATTGGCTTAGTGGGGTCCGATCTAATTTGTCCACCTTGAGAGACGTTAAAGGCGCTCGAGTCCAATGAGAAAATCAATTTTCCTGGTTGGAAAAATGTTGGGTAAGCTAATTTGATTCCGGCATACGACTTTAAATCGCCATTTACGATTTGAGAAGGGCTAGTGATTTTTTATGTTACCAATGCATCAATAGTTAGTTGGATGAGACTTTAGGTTTTAACTTTATTGTAACATTTTTAGGGGAAACACTTGTCTCGTTAACCTCATAAATGATTCTTCTGAAAAAATCAAAAAATGGCATCTGTCCATTTTAGGGGATGACCATGGACAGCCTGTTTTTCAGATTCAGCCTATTTTGCAGAAGTAAGCCTTCGTGGTTTCGGATTCTGGAGTAAAATATATCAAGATTTCTTCATTTAGCTGCTCGATTTGTCTCATTTTGACATTCATTTGCTGCAACTTATGCTGGAGTTGATCATAGGTAGCTCCACTTGTTGTTTTGCATACGACGAGTTTTAATTTTAGATCATGGTAGAATCACGGAGGATAGTCAAGTTTAACATTTTGTTAGATATGGCGCCCTCTGTGAAAATGTTGCGACACATATTCCATAATATTTGGCCACGTTAGCTTCATTGGTTGGAACTGCATTTCCAATTGAAAATCGAGGTAGTGGGTCAGCTATATAAACTCCTGCTGGTATAAAAACATATTATTGGCTCTGTTTTGCATTAAATATACCTAAAACAGCCCTTAATCCAACCGAAGTACCATCCACATTGTCCTTTGTTCGATCGAGGAGAATATAATACCCCAACGTTAGTTGTTTTCTGCTACTTTATCCCATTCAAACTTTGTGTGAAATACCACGTGTCTCATGCTTAACGGAATGTATGGCAGTTTTACGTTTAAACATATTTCGCACCACAGTTTTTTACCTATCTCGCGATACACAGAGATAGTCGGCAACTAGGTCATCGTGGCCCGATGTATAACGAAATATGTCTTTCGAAAATTTTGCAATAAATTCTAAATGGCGGATTTATCGTGGTTTTCTCTTTGTTTTTGATGCAATTGCGGAAATAAGTGGCTTGTGATCTGTATAAACTCAGCTGTTTCTCCTTTCTGCCATTCCTCAGAATCGCTTTATTGATAGGTTAATAGGTCTTGGTGATTCCAAACTTAAAAATAATTTTACACGATCCGTTGATGGACTGATATCGCGTCTGAATTCACAGTGTGAGCTAACAATGAACATAATTGGCTTCTGGGCTATGATGGTAGGCCCAAACTAGGTTTTCTTTCGAAAATATTTTTCATTTTACATCCATGGTGATGTGTACTGAAATCGTAAATATGTGGCACTTACGAGGTGTAGTGGTGAAGATACATTTGAAGCTGATGGTGGAATGATACCAAGCTTTAGCATGTAGTCAAATTCTCCTTTCGCAAAAAGACAATGGCGGATGTAATAGTGATCCGATTGTGATGACTGATACTTTTATCAAAAGCTCTCAACATCTGCATATTTACCAATATATTCAAAAATTTTCAAAAATTTTCAAAAATTATTTTATGCCCAAAAAAATTGGAGTGGTACGTACCCCTTTGCAAATTTACGAATATTTGGAAAAGGCAATAGCGGACGTAATAGTGGTCCGATTGTGATGACTGAATTTTAAATAATTTGGCTCCCATTGTTATTGTAGGAAATTCAGTGAGCAAATGGGAAAATGGTGTAGTTAAACTGTAAGGCTTCGGTATTGGTAAATCCACTTTTGCTTCGATTCCATATACTTGAAAACCTCTTCTGCGTCAGTCAACATTTTTTTGTTTTAATTTACAATCAAATTAAATTTTACTAAAAAACCGGCTCCAATTATAGAAGGATCAATTTCCGCAATCACAAAAGGATGAGTGAACATTTTATCGAGACCCCGATATCGACTTGCCAAAGCTGTTTGCCATAATTATTTATGTTAGCACCCTTCACATTTTATTAAAACTTGATGTTTCAGTTAACCACTACATTGGAATATCAATGTCGCAGTCTCCACTTTTTCCAAAGACGCTATATTAGATTGCAGTCTCACAACCGAAGATACATTTTCCATTTACATCCACCACACAGAAGGAACTTCTGGTTGTACCTCGTGGCTTAAGAAATCTAGCTGGGTAAATCTAACTCCAAAAACAAATTTGGATGATTTTATGTTGAATCCATATTCTGTTAGGCGCCGGAATAGCTCGTCGAGGTATTTTACGTGACCTTCTCGAGAACGAGTAGCAACAAGGAGATCATCTTTATAAACTAACTCTTCCTCATGAATTCAAAAAGGCCAAATGGTGTTGTGATGGCAGTTATGAAAATGCCCTCTTCTGTAATGAGTATGTGGTGGTAGACCATTACTAATGGTAATATTTATGTATCACTATAGTAGTTGTCCTTTTAACATAACATATGCAACAAAGATGCCGCTTGAGAAGACGATAGAGAATAAATCCTTAGCTCCACCTTATTCTCGAATTCTTGAAGTGTGGTTCTGAGATGAACAGGATTGAGACGTTTTTTGAATGCAATACCTCGGGTTTTGTGTTAATGGTGGATACTTCTGGAGCAAACCTAAAAATTCGTAGTTGGCAACACTACATAAATGTAACGAGTTTTCGTAGGTCTTTGCTATAATGGCATAAACTCTGAGATTTATCTATGAGGCGATAAGTTGTTTCCTTCTTAAATCTACCATCAAGTCAAATTTTAATAAAAATATGCTCGATGAATAGGACGTCGGCAACGGTGAAGACGTGGATGGAATTTCTTTTAAATCGGCTCGCTTATCGATAAGAAATTTAAAAGTGGTTGCTCGGTTTCGGATCAATAATGACTGATTGGATCTTTTGGAACAGATTGGATCTGATGCATATACGGGTTTATATCTTCCAGAAAAGATTAAATTTCCTAAATCTTGTCAGCTAGAGCAAGTTTTTCGGGTTTTAAGTAATCTATTTAATTTATGTTGTTTGCGGTGACTAAAGGCACATCAAATTTTAACGAGAATATTTTGGTAGTGTCGATGAGACTACGCGAATTTTGAATGGACATTCTCGAGGTTTGGTTCACCTAAGCTAAGAAACAATTTTGGAATTGGAAATCCGTCAGCTACATTACAAAATTCCAATGTGTGGTCATGTCATTGCCTAGAGAGGTGGGAAAGTCAGTAGTCGACATTATCAAGTCACAACCAACCAGAGTCTTATCGTTTAATGGTTACCGGTCTAGGTCCCTTACCTGGGGAAATAAATGTAGTGCGCGACAGTGATAATAAAGTTTTAAGCTCCAAAACTGAGTATGTTTTTTAGAGGCCTGGAAGGCCTCACACCTCAGCGCTGCTGTCTTTCTTCACTACATCGGTTATACGACGTAACTGGTCAGTTGCCGAATTTTTATTTCTGAAGCCAAGTTGTTGATTCGGAAGTCATAGGCAATAGCGATATTGGTCGATATGACTTCATCTCTGATGTTGGCTTTGCTTGTTTTAACCATTACTGCAGCTATTTTCCGATGTTTGGGAATTTAAGTTTTTTAAATGCCACATCTGGCAATTCTTTCATCATTTAGCTATTAGACCGGTCATAGCCAGGTGCTTTTTTATTATTGAGGTTATGTTTGACATGTTTTTCAGTTACTTTAGGGTAATTAAAAGAATCCTTTGTTCGTCCTCTTTTTCTATGAGAGCTGTGTTGGCTTCAGATGTTCGCTGTGAAGAGATTTAAAAAATATTTGAAATATGCACTGCAAATATATCAGTTTTCAGATTCGGCATGATCTTTGCATTCCAAAGAGAGGAGCCTATGAGAGGTCCTCAAACTTTTATTTAAGTCTGCTTCATATTGTTCTCTATACCATTGTTCTCTATTGTACTTACCAGTAACTTTGCTTAGCATTATAATCATCTTGAATAAAAAAACGACTGCTTGGTGACTGCAACATTGAATTCCTTATTTTTTGCTTGGATGCTAATTATTGTTACTTGCATTATTTGGCTTACTATTTTGCACGCTTAAAATTGTGAAATGCTTTTTTTAGCTATCAGTGCGATTCCACCTTTATGTCAATTTAGGAACCTGATAGATAAGTCATCTTCCTAGGACCGGCCTTGATTTCTTTTGGTCGTCATGTCTGTGTATTATCTTCCTAGGAGGTTCAATTTTCTCAACAATATACCTATCATTAATTTAATAGCAACATTATATTTAAATGTTTTCCTGATTATTAACAGTTAGCATTAACAACGTGAGACTTTTTTATTTTTGCAGGATCAAATCTATTTCCCATCTTCCTATGCCATCTTCATCTATAAAGTAAATTTCATTTCCTACTTGACAACTGCCTGCTAAACTCTGCTTAGGAGTACTATCTTCTGTAATAATGATATCTTTTGTTCGGTAGCTTGGCTTTAAAGTATCATTCGTTCTTCTACTTCCTTTTCCAATTTAATGAAGAAATCCTCATTTGACAAACTTTAACGATGGAATTCCTTGTAAGAGTGAACTCTTTCTGAAATTTTTTGAACTTCCTGATGAAAGCAATAGTTGCTGTATTAAGAGGTAAACTTCCTAATTAAATTTTAAAATTATAATTTTTTCAAATTTGCTAATAAACCTTTTTAACGGTTTATTGAAAAAAAAGGATGCGTTCTGTAAAAAAAATTTCCATTTCAAGCAAAAAACAAATGAAATTGTATTTCTTCTTATTTATTTGTAGTAATTAGAAACCATTAATTAATTAATAATATAATTTTAAGTATGTGTATGTTAAACCAAACCATTGTGATATTAATTTTATAATAAATAAAAAACTTTAATTAAACAAAACCATAATTAGTTATATGTTTGTCACTAACCATAAACAATTGAATTGCTCTATTTACTTATTTATTTATTGTATTCTTCTATTAATAAAAACTATAATTCAAAAATAAAACAAAACAAAACTATTTTCTCTTCATCTGATCTCTTCATCTATCTTTATATATATCTATCTCTTATTGATCTTTGGAATTCTTGGTCCTATGTACTCGAATAACCAAATATATAATTTTTTACCAACCAAAACCAAATATTTTATTTCAGAATTCATCAAGAAATCGCCGACACAATTTTAAAATCGCGAACCGATCCCAAAAACCAAGGTCAAAATGTTATGATCTCGGCCATTGTTTCGGTGAACGATCCACAAAATGTTACCGAAAAAAATCCACAACCAAAATTTAGCGCATCGATTAAAAGTCAAGATCGTCCGATCGAAAATGTACATCGTGGTATTGCTGTGCCCCTGACGATGGAGGAGATTGAAAAAGAGATGGCAATGACGAATAAAAAACCACACGACACGTCAACACCAAAAGAAGGAATATCAACATGGATTTTGTTGAATGGTAATGGGCCGACTGTACAGCCTGACCTAAAATCATCTCAGTATCGGGCCGAGATCGATAAAAAAGTCGACAAAATTGCTCGCATCAAAGAAGGCCAGCTGAATAAACAAACCGTCGATATTAGTAACGCGATCAATAAGCGAAACGAAGCAAAGTTGAAACAACGTCCAAAACCTACCACAACGAGTAGCACGACTGTACAGCCCGATGAATTATTACCGGTGTACGATGAAGAAGATTACGAGGATGAAGAAGTGGGGGAAATGCCTGTTGAACCCGTGGTTACCGTTAAGGCCCCAACCAAACAAACGACTAGGGCCCCACAAATTAAGAAACCACAAAACAATAAACAAAATCCTAAACCAACGAGCAGAACTACAACGACTGAGGTTGCACCAACAACACAAAAACCTGAAACAACAACATTTTTGATTATGGAACCGAAGGAGGCTGGATTTGATATGCCACAAGATCGTTCGCCAAATGGTAATGTGGCCAAAAAGAAGAAACGCCCAGCTGTCAACAATAAACCGAATGCCAACAACAACACCGCCGATAAGAAGAAGAAAAAGAATGACAATAAAAAGAAACCGGCTGTCGATACGGATATTGAAGTGAAAAATAGTACGAAAGCGGTCAATGGCAAAGTACCACTAAAGAACATAGCCAAACCCATCTCAACACAAATCTATAACTATTTTGCACGCGAGGTAATGCCTACCGTCGGTGTTGGTCTAGTTGGATTAGTGGTGGCCGGTGGATTAGCTAGTTATCTACTAGGTGGACCATTAGGCGCTTTACGTCGATCGTACGACATACAGGACCGAAAAGATGATTTGTATCATTTCAATAATGAAGAATACGCCGGCCACGCTGATGGACAAAACGAAGAAGATATGTTTGGAAAAGTGATCGCCGGTATGCCATCATCGTCGTTGTATCGAAATAATATCCGTTACCAATCGTCCACATACCGCCCGAATCCAAATCAAATTTACCAACAACCTGCCCCACAAATGCATCCAGCGTACAGTAAATATGGTCCGTATAATAGTCGATATCGATATAATACGGGGTATCGTCCAAATGGACCATCAGCTGGGCCACCTCCAGTGGGATCTGGATATCAAACACATTATCATCAATCACCCCAACCACAACCACAGCCACCTGGCTACCCACAACCGCAATATCGATATAATGCTAGTCCAGTACAACAACCCTCGGAAAATATAAAAACGGTTTATGCGCAATCACAACCATCTGCATCTTCCATGGGACAATTATCACCGGTCTACTCGGCCGATCGTAATGATGCATCCACAATTTTAGAACAGACACAATCGTCGGGCTATTCAGTCGGCAATACAATGGATAATCAATTACAGCACCGTAGTCAATTTGTAGTAGGAGGGGCAGTACCCGAAACACCCGCTGTCACCGAAAAAGAAGTCCAAACCGAAGAGATCGAAGTCGAAGTGTCAACCGCTATCACCGTACCAGAACATGGTCCACGCCGAAAACGATCGTCGAACGATGAAGAACGTAAAGTAAGCAGTAAAAAAATTAACGATAACGAAATCGATAATGAAAACGATCTGGACAGTAATCTGTACGATAAATACGATGACAAAATTTCAGAACCGATCACCGATTCGGCTACAATAATCGACGAATCGACATCACCCGAAATTTCAAGTAGCACAGAATCTGTAACATCGTATCCTGGACAAGGTACTCCATTCGTTGATTTCTTTCGACGCGTCCTCGAACTTAAAGTACGTTATGGCTTATCGTTCTTACAAAATACAACAAACGCATTCCAACGGTATTTGAGTGGGGTCCAAGAACGAGTAAATTCATCGCCAATTTTTAATCCTCAGTATTAAAATCCAAGTTTCAGGACGCGAGAGAGATTTTAAGATAGACGTTTAAGTTTTAAGACAAATTTATAATATCAGGATACTAATCCTCGTCGATATATTGATAATTTGGAAGGGATGAGGGTTGTTTTCTGATATTGTATATTATATGGTTATTAGGCTTCGAATGTTTTAAGCACCCAGCAATGTGCTTACGATTATTCGGAATACGAAATAATTTTTTTTTATTTAAATTTACTATAATTATGCAACCTCCGATAATTAAATTTACCAGATTTTTAACAAAACTATTTTTTTAACGAGGATGGAGTACTTTTTTTTATTATATAATTATTATTATTATTTATTTAATATTAATTGAATTAAAATAAATAAAATATTTATACATTTTTTTAAAATAATAAAAATTAATAAATAGCAACATTTTGTGTTTTACTAGAGACATCTCTTGATGAAGTGTTACACTTTTTAATGAGCGATTACGGTTTGTTTCATTGCTAACGAATTGTTTGCCATCTATTCGAAAATAGTCAAAGTATCAGTATTATGTATTTGCTTAGTTTCATTAGTGACATCTTTGTTCCATAATTAACACTAATAATATGTTTATCTTTGGTAGTTTCATTTTAACTATTTTAGTGTCTCTAGCTCATAATAGACAAAATGAATTGTGTTTTAGAAAATTTGCAATTGATAAGCCAAATTACTTAATTTAGTTAAAGATTATCAAAAATATTTCTAAGATTATGAGTGCGATGGGCAGTCAGCCAACGTAAGTAGTAATGAAAAAATAATTATAGGTAAATCTTTTGCAGTCTGTAGAAGACTTTTGGTTCTGTGAGTTTGAGAAATTTATAGAGTACACTACACAGTAGGTTTGATACCTATATTTCTAATGGGATTGCGATTTTCTAGTTATTTCGAAGTGAAAAAGACTGTAAACGAAAATTTTTTAAATGTTGCCGCTATGCTTTTGTTGCTAGGCTCCTGTTGATATGCTCCTATCCTTTTGCTCTTGTCAATATGCCCCTAGCTAATTTTGGTTTGTGGCATACATTTTCCAGTTTTCATGGTAACCATAATGTGTTTTCTGGATTTTGGAAATTTTCGATCTGTGGCTTAAATTTCCCAGTTTTCCTGGGCTCAGCATCATGTATTTTCTGAATTTTAAAAAATTTCGTTTAGTGGGATAAATTTCCCAGTTTTCATGGGCTAACTATAATGTGTTTTCTGGATTTTGGAAATTTTCGATTTGTGGCATAAATTTCCCAGTTTTTCTGGGCTAACCATCTTGTGTTTTCTAGATTTTGGAAATTTTCGATCTGTGTCTTAAATTTCCCAGTTCTCTCGGGTTGGATTTTGGAAATTTATGAATTGTTGAATAAATTTCCCAGTTTTCCAGAACTAAACATCATTTGTTTTCTTGATTTTAGAAATTTTCGATTTGTGGCTTAAATTCCCCAGTTTTCCTGGACTAACCATCTATGTATTTTCTGGATTTTGAAAATTTTCGTTTTGTGGCATAAATTTCCCAGTTTTCATGAGCATCATGTGTTTCTGAATTTTGGAAATTTACGATTTGTGGCATAAATTTCCCAGTTTTCATGGGCTAACCACAATGTGCTTTGGGTTTTGGAAATTTTCAATACATGGTTTAAATTTCCCAGTTTTCTTGGGCTAACCATCATGCATTTTCTAGATTTTGGAATTTTTCGTTTTGTGGCATAAATTTCCCAGTTTTTATGAGCTAACCATCATGTATTTTCTAGATTTTGGAAATTTTCGTTTTGTGGCATAAATTTCCCAGTTTTCATAGACTAACTATCATGTATTTTCGGAATTTGGAAATTTTCGTTTTGTGGGATAAATTTCCGAGTTTTCATGAGCATGTACATGTTTCCATCATATATTTTCTGGATTTTGGAAATTTTCAATACATGGTTTAAATTTCCCAGTTTTCTTGGGCTAACCATCATGCATTTTCTAGATTTTGGAAATTTTCGTTCTGTGGCTTAAACTTTCCAGTTTTCATAGGCTTATCATCTTGTGTTTCTGGATTGAAAATTTACGATTTGTGGAATAAATTTCCCAGTTTTCTTGGCCTTACCATCATGTATTTTCTGGATTTTGAAAATTTTAATTTCGTAGCATAAATTTCTCAGTTTTCATGAACTAACCATCTAGCATTTTCTGGATTTTCGAAATTTTCGTTGTGTGGCGTAAATTTCCCAGTTTTCATGGGCTAACCATCATGTATATTCTAGATTTTAAAATTTTTCGGTTTGCGGCATAAATTTCCCAGTTTTCGTGGGCTTGTAATGACTGCCTTATCATCTTGTGAACATAATAATGACTAGTCTGACCAGCTTGCACGGTTTTTGTTACAAATTCGAGTGAAAATTTTATAGTTTTTTACTGTTCAGGACGTGCTGGGTTGATCATAAAAGAAATTTGAGGTAAGTATTCTAGGTTTCTTCACCACTATGCATATTTTATCTAGCATGGTAATGAATGTCCTACATATATGACAAGTTGTCTGAAAGGGTTTTAATTAATGATTTGGCATCAGAAAGTGTTTCGGTGCGGTTTAATTAAAATGTGTACCAAATTTTACATTTGCTCAAAAAATTAATTGAGCATAAAATTAGCCCATTATTTTGAACGATTCAAAGATAATTAAAACGTACCTCAAAAAATAAAAAAAATGTTATGGTTGTTGCGTTTACAAAGATAACCGGATAAAATTTGTCACTATACACAAAGAAAATTTATATTTTCCTCTACTTTCCCAAACCAAAACACACATATATTTACCACAGTGAAGAACTATAAACATCATAATTTAATTGAGCGCACGCAAACTAACCATTAAAAATCAACAATCGTCTACGGAGTGAATAAGAAAAGTTTGAGGTAATAAAAGAAAATTACAGATTTGTCACACTGATTACCATATACTCGCAGCTACTGTCGATCTGATTAATTAAATTAAATTAATTGCAGTTAATCGAATTTAATGAAAATATTTACACAGAACATCATGGTAAATTATCAACACTCGAGTGATAATCATTTTCTTATCTCTGATCCTCTATATAAGCATGCGGTGCCGATTTAGTTCTGCTTTCTAATTACTATTTCCTGTTGCCGCCAAAAAATATTAAACAAGACGTTGCGGTGTGGTGACGATGATGAAGATGTCTTCAATGTTGGTGGTATATACTCATAAGTGATAAAAACAACTCTGGTTTTTCACGATCTACGATGTAGAAATCGAAATTATTTTTAACGCGATGGCGAACAGGAAATCACATAATCTATAGGTTTTCCGATACCCCACCAAACAGTCACAGTGTTTTTGCTTAGATGAAAGCAAATCACATTTTAATGGTTTTGCTGTAATTTTTTTTCTATTTTTTTCTATTTTCATTTCTTCTTCTTCTTCTTCTTGCACATACTCTCGTAAAATACATAAACCTTAAGTCTTAAGAAACTATATTAGTAGGTTAGATGTTTTGGTCGAATTCAGTTAAATTCAAGACTTGGAACTAACAATATATAAAAAAAAATCTTGTGATAAGTGCGCATTGTGATAAAATGATAAAATCATATCTGTATATGGTGACAATTCTCACCACCACCACAATTTTTGGTGACACGATTCATTTTACAAATTCACAAAATCGTTTGCTCAACTCAACGAATCATACGGTGTATCGTGTTAATGTGCCCGGTTCCGAACCGATAACAATTATCGAGTCCGATCAAATCGATGGTAATCGTGAAAGTGAATTAAATGAAGAAAGTGATCGTAAATATGTGACAAGTGATCAATTGGTGGTGGCTAGTGATGGTGGTATACGACGGGTGGGTACGTCGAGTGACCAAAATAATTCGTACAATAAAAAAACAGTTTATTCGCCTGAACTTTTAGAAAAATTTCTACAAGACTATTCACAAAAAGTTCATTCCGAATCGATCGAGTATGGTAGTGAGATGGAACCGACCGAAAATAGTGCGGAAACGATAAAAGAAAAATTAAACGAAATCGCAAAATTAACACTACAAATGACGACCGAATCTAATGTACCGGCGGATGAACATTTTTATAGTGAGAACGAGACCGATAATAATGAAGGGGGACGAGACGAAGACAATATTCAGGAAAAATATGTCGGCCATTACGACGATCGAAATAATAAACATAATCATTACAACGATCATAATTCGCATGAAGTGAATCGATTTAACGATCGTGATGGATGGGTGACGCTCGATGCGATTCCGTGGTCGAGTAGTAAAGTATCGAAATGGAATCCGAATACGAATAAAAAAGTTACACATTTTGCACACGTAAGTCCTGTCCATCCACAGTGGGGCGACGAACAGGATTCGTTTGAACGCCCAAGGCCACGACCACCCAGTTCGTATGAACCATTCCCACCTCATCCGCATGACGATGATTATTACAAACCAATTAGACCGAGTACCAAACCCGATTACTATCAGCAAGGGTATGATGCATTCCGGCCGCCATCTTACGAACACAACGATAATGACTTTTCAAAACCGATCGATTGGAATAAATACGATGACCGCGATGGAAGACCGACGATGTACGATTATCATCGTCCAAAACCAACACAGGAATATTACCAATCGAGTCCGAGACCATCAGGCCGACCACCATCGACCACATATCCGTCTGACTCGTGGTACAATAATAAACCATCGTATCGACCGCATTGGGACGACGATATTTTACCAGACGATCGTCCTTTAGATTACGCCCAAAAACCGTATGCACCACGACCACCTCGCCCGTCATCGTCATACCACGAGGAAGATAAATATGTTCCAAATTATTATCCAACCGCATCGCAACACCATCCGCAGACACATCCGTCGACGGGCAATGGTGAATGGGTTTTAATATCGACCACGAAAGGATATCATTTCCCACCAAAGCATGGCAAACGTGCAATGGGATTTCAAACGTCAAATGGTTCGGCGGAAAAAACACAAACCATTCGTTTATCTGTACTGCCCGCTGAATCTACCACCAACGGACAATTTATTTCGCCCAATTCGACCAAAACCGAAACAACGATCGAAATATTGAATGACAATCGTAAACCTTTTAGTTCGGTGACACCAACATCGCGGACCATGACCAAACCAAAAGTACATCAACATCAAACGGTGAATACGAAAAACCGTCGAAAAGTTTTAAAAAGTGTACCGGTAGCGAGTCGTAATTCGGGCGATAGTACAGCAGTGTTGGCGGCGGTTGGTGCTGGTATGGTACCAGCAACGGTGGCAATGCTAATGCCAATGGTGTTGGGTCGAAAAAAACGTTTTGCCGAACTAAAGTCCGACCATCGGATCACGTACACCAGGTCTCGATAATAAGTCTCGGTATTTAGGTTGAGATACAATTAGAAAATAATTTCATTCTTTTTACAAGAATTTCCACTCGAGTGATTTTCTTTTATTTATTTGGAAATTCTTAATTTTATTTATTATTTATTTGTTTCATTCAATTAAATCGTAAGCACACACATTAAATAAGTAAAAGTAATAAAAAAAAAAATAAAAAAACAGCAAAGATAGTTGGAATAATAGTAATGATATAGTTTTTCATTAGAATCGGAGAGAAAGTAGGTAGAATCTGGTTTGTTGATGTCTTGATATGATCATTTCACAAATTATCAGGTGTGAAATGTGGCGGTAAATTTTGCTAGGGTAATTGAATTAATTGAGGTTCTGGTTGTGATTAAATTGTTACACACACATGTATAATACCTGCATGACATATACAAGTGAGTGGGAATTGAATGGACATTTTTTTTTGTAATTTTCTTCACTTTCCCATATGATAATGGTATAGTGGTTGAAAACTCGTACTCATCATGTGACCTCATCATGTCATTTGTTTTAATATAAATTAAAAGATATAATCTGCACAAATGGCAAAAAAATACGATTCTCATACAATTATGGTCAAGACGATGGTAATGATAGTAATAATTTTTTCAGATTATTGCATGCAATTTTTAATAATAGTCCCGGGTTGAAGGTTATCCATATAAAAAAAATAACTTTATCAACCTACATTTGTTCGTGGGAAACCCTTAGGGCACCATAGCTAAAAGAGAAAATTATCACCAATATTTGCATCCTAGTGATCTCTAATTAGTAATCATTCTGTTTTTCATGACCTTGACTAATTTAACACTGATTTTGGAAGTCACTCATGTTTTGCAATCACAGAATTTTCTATATGATCACCGTAGAATCAAACTTAATTAAAATCTAAATTTTGATAGTCTGTTGCTTTTTATATTTGAGAAAATCTGAGCTAAAATTTTAAATTTTATTTTGATGTAAAATGAGTGGAATTCCATTATAAAGAATTTATAAGCCCGCCCTTTTACCTAAACCATGCCTCTTTTCATAAGCCCCATCCCTTTACCATAACACCACCTCATTCATCTAGATCCGCCTCTTTTACTTACGCCCATAAACACTAAGCTCCATCCCTTTTACATACTAAGGCCTACTCCCATTTTACAACACCCTTGCGTCTAACCCCCTTTGCCTAACCTTCTTTATCTAATTTCATTTGCCTAACATTGTTTGCCTAACCCCCTTCGCCTAATCTCTTTTGTCTAAAATTTTTCTGTCTAACCCCCTTTACTGAACTCCCTTTAATCCTTTACCTTACTACTTTTACATAGCCCCTATTACAAAACACTTCCTATCTAACCCCTTTTACCTAACCCCCTTTTCCTAAGCTTTGTGCCTATCCCCCTTGGTCTTACGTCCTTCGCCTATCCCCCTTTACATTACTCCTTTACCCGGTTATTAACCCCTTTTTCATAACCCCTTTGCATAACCCCTTTTATATAACCCCTTTGCTTAACCTCGTTTGCCTTTGTCTAAACCCCTTTACTGAACCTTCTTTGCCTAACTATTTTTGTTTTATTCCTTTTTGTCCCACTCCTTTTGTCAAACCCCCTTTCGTCTATCCCGCTTTGCCTAACCCATTTTACCCTTTTACCAAACCTCTTTTAAATGCTCCCTTTTGCCTACATCCTTTTGCCTAACCCTTTTTGTTTACCCCCTTTGCGTAACCCTTTTTGCCAAACTCCATTTGCTAAACCCCGTTTACACCCTCTTTTCTAAACCCTCTTTGCTAAACATCTTTTGCTTAATCCCTTTGCCTAATCCCTTTTGCTAAACCCCTTTTGCTTAAACCCATTTGGTAAACCCTTCTTTTCCAAACCCCCTTTGCTTAAGTCCCCTTGATAAACCTCCTCTGCTAAACCCCTTTGTCTAAACTCATTTGCTTAACCCCCTTTACTAAACCCGTTTACTAAACCTCCTCTGATAATCCTCTTGTGTTGAACCCCCTTTGCTAAACACCCTGTGTTGAACCCTCTTTGCTTAACCTTCTTTGCCTAACCCCCTTTGCCAGACCCTCTGCGTTTAACCTGGTTGGTTTAACCCCCTCTGCCTAACCCCCTCTACTAAACCTCCTTTGGCTAACCTCGGTTACGACCCCTTTTGCTAAACCCTTTTGCATTTTTGACATTCTATAGCCTTGTATATTTGGGAAAATCTGAGTTTAAATTTTCGATTTTATTTTGAAGTAAAATGAGTGGAATTCCGTTCTTAATAAGTTTTGAGTGGAATTTTGAATTTTTAGAATGGTCTAGAAAGTTCCAGATAACCGAAATTAAGTTAAAAAAAATCTTGATTTTTTGAAAATAAAAAATCCAAATTTTGACAGCCTTGTATATTTGGGGAAATCTGAGTTAAAATTTTCGATTTTATTTTGATATAAAATGAGTAGAATTTCGTTCATTATAAGTTTTGAGTGGATTTTTGAAATTTTAGAATGGTCTAGAAAGTTCTAGGTAATCGAAATTAAGTTTAAAAAAATCTTGATTTTTCGAAAAAAAAATCCAAATTTTGACAGTCTATAGCCTTGTATATTTGGAAAAATCTGAGTTAAAATTTTCGATTTTATTTTTATGTAAATTGAGTGGAATCCCGTTTATAATAAATTTAGAGTGGATTTTTTAATTTTTAGAATGGTCTAGAAAGTCCCAGGTAACCGAAATTACGTTAAAAAAAATCTTGATTATAAAAAATCTTGATTATAAAATTTTGAAAATAAAAAATTCAAATTGTGACAGTCCTTGTATATTTGGGAAAATCTGATCAAAAATCTTTGATTTTTTTTTATGTGAAATGAGTGGCGCCCAAACACATGGCTATCTTAACTTTCTCATCCCATCCTAATCCCGTTTATTATTATATTTGATTGAGTTAATTTTTTTTGCGTGCCGAGACTTGATCAAGTGACTCCGCCGTCCCATCTTTCCTAATCTCCTCGGTTATTCCAGCTCCCAAGCATGCCTTGCAAACCTCACCCCCATCAGCTCCTGAGCTCTAGCCGGCTATAATATCGGAACAAGGCCTCTGCTTGGAGAAAATCTGTTAACGCCATCGGGGTGTGGATCCTACTGGTGTCGTATTAATGACACCAATGGGACTCGCACCTTGATCCGTTACAGTGGCAATTCACATTTAATACAGTGGCCATTTATAAACCCGCCCTTTTACCTAAGCCCTGCCCCTTTGCATAAGCCCCACCCCTTTACCATAACCCCGCCTCTTTCACATAGACCCGTCTATTTTACTTACGCCCGCCCCATTAAAAACTAAGGCCCATCCCTTTTACATCCTAAGGCCCACCCCTATTTTACAACACCCTTTTATCTAAGCCCTTTTGCCTAATCCCATTTATCTAACTTCGCCTAATCTCTTTTATATAAACTCTTTCTGTCTAAGCCCCTTCACTTAGATCCCTTTAATCCTTTATCCTACTACTTTTACATAGCACTTTTTACAAAACACCTCTTATCTAACCCCTTTTGCCTAATCCCCTTTTCCTTACCCTCTGTGCCTAACCGCCTTGGTCTTACATCCTTCGCCTACCCCCTTTTACATTATCCCTTTACATTACCACTTTACCCTGCTATATAACCCTTTTTTCATAACCCCTTAGCCTAACCCCTTTTACATAACCCCCTTTGCCTAACCTCGTTTGGATAACTAACTTTGCCTTACTCTCTTTGCCTAAACCCCTCTGCGTAACCTCTTTTGCCTAACCTCGATTGCCTTTGCCTAAACTCCCCTCTATCCACCTCTTTTACATAAATCCTTTGCCTAACTTCATTTGCCTAACCCTTTGTGTCTAAATCCTTTTGTCTAACCTTTTTTGTCCAATCCCTTTTGTCTAACCCTTTTTTGTCTATCCCGCTTTGCCTAACCCCTTTTGCTCCTCTACCAAACCCCTTTTAAATGAACCCTTTTGCCTACCTCCTTTTGCCTAACCCCTTTTGTTTAACCACTTTTGCCTAACCTCCTTTAAAAAATCCCCTCTGCCTTACCTCCTCTACTAAACATTCCTTTGGCTAACCCCGTTCACAACCCCCTTTGCTAAACCCATTTGTCATTTTTGACAGTCTACAGCCTTGTATATTTGGGAAAATCTGAGATACAATTTTCGATTTTATTTTGATGGAATTTCGTTCATTATAAGTTTGGAGTGGATTTTTGAATTTTTAGAATGGTTTAGAAAGTTCTAGGTAACCGAAATTACGTTTACAAAAAACTTGATTTTTTTGAAAATAAAAAATTCAAATTTTGACAGTCTATAGCCTTGTATATTTGGGAAAATCTGAGTTAAAATTGTCGTTTTTATTTTGATGTAAAATGAGTGGAATTCCGTTCGTAATAAGTTTTGAGTGGATTTTTGAATTTTAAGAATGGTCTAGAAAGTTCTAGGTAACCGAAATTACGTTAAAAAATATTGATTTTTTATAAATAAAAAACTCAAAGTTTGACAGTTTATAACCTTGTAAATTTGGGAAAATTTGAGCTCAAAATCCAAATTTTGACAGTCTATAGCCTTGTATATTTGGGGAAATCTGAGTTAAAATTTTTGATTTTATTTTGATGTAAAACGAGGGGAATTTCGTTCATTATAAGTTTAGAGTGGATTTTTATATTTTTGGAATGGTCTAGAAAGTTCTAGGTAATCGAAATTAAGTTTAAAAAATCTTGATTTTTTGAAAATAAGAAATCTAAATTTTGACAGTCTATATATAGCCTTGTATATTTGGGAAAATATATTTGGGAAATCTGAGAAAACCTGCTTTACATCAGCCACAACTTACTGATTTTGTACTCATGAAAAGAAACTAATTACAATTCGTGTTGGTTGGTTGGACTACAACGAATCATATTAGTGCGACACTAACGAATCATGTTAGTGCATATAAAGAATTAAATAACAATTCGCCTAAATGACAGCAACATAAAACCAAACATTAAGCTTTTCTATTCAAAGCTTTCTCTTTATGCATACAGTGAAACCTGAAGTGTTTTAGTTCATATACCGAACATAATTGCATCAATTAAAATCCATCGTTCAGTACTTAAATAAATGTATCCACCAGAAAAGTGTTATAATTACATGCCACCATGCAAATGAATTTCAATGGAAAATTACTTTCCACAAGTGATATTTTGTTATTATTACGATTGTTACCCATGTGTGGTGTTGTTGATTTTTTACACATACAATAGCAAGTTATGAGTATAAAATGTAGATTATGCATTTTCCGCAGTGATTTTATAATTTGTCTGTATAAAGAGGAAATTAATTAAACAAATGACAAACGGTATCATGAGGTGCGGTTTATAATGTGTCGGTAAATGAACAGATCGTAACTATGTTTATATTGAGCCCATAAAACTACACAAAACTGTTGTCGTAGATGCCCAGTGAATTGGTCTAAAGAGTAGCAGTTTGCACACAGTTAGCAAGTAGTTCTATGGAAAATGAGACACTCAACGAATTCGTAAATAACTAAAAAGCGTAGAACATTATTATACAGTGACAGGGTGAACCTATATAAAAGCCATATTTTTGATCACACTGTAGCCAAAGATTTCATGAACGCTAGTACAGTGTGACTAATGCTATGAGTTTTGGCTTTTAGCATCATGTTTATTATCGATGATAGACTCACCCTGTATATGATACCCACCTTTTAACTAACATCGATTGAATAATAATAAATTTCAATTATTTAACATAATTTATATAAAATTAACATTTTTTACTTCCGTAAACTGCGATATAAGTTCTACTTCTGTTCAACAGCATAAAATTTTTACAACAATACAAATAAATTATGCAACAAATTTAAGCCATCATGATAATGGAGCATACAATAATATGAACAAAACATATGCATACCTATATAACAATATATCATTAAGGTGTATGTCAATTAAATTAATAAACCATTGAAACGTCAACATCCTACCTGTTGACGCTTGTATACAATTTATAAGTCGAATTTTTATATGAGTGTACAGTAGATTATTTTTAACGGCTAGTGCTGCGGTCTGTACCGAATTAAAAACCTGGTGACATTGGTTTGGTTTCTCGAAATAGTTTTGCGGGACGTCTTACGAGGGTATGACCAAGTAGCCACAATGAGGTTGTGCGCAATCGCAAAGTACATCATTCTTTTCCATGTTATCGGCCGCTTGATCGTGTTGGTAGAACGGACCGTTATTTTCACATAAGTCTGTCTGATTTTTGCTAGCTCTAGCATTAAAGTCACCTACCACGTTGCTGATGTTGTGCTACCTTCAGACCATCCAGATTGTTGTAAAATGAGTCTTTACTTTTGGGTTGGCTCATCATTGGGCGCATGAATACAAATAATAGACCGGTTGGCTAGTTGCATGCGTAAACGTAGCTTACACACTCGATGATTATCAGCTACTTTGAAATCAAAAACAGTCTTTTTCCCGAGAAGCCTAAGAAGAAAACCTACACCAAGATTTCCGAGGTCATCTCCACTTTTAACTTACAGATCCATGAATGGTACCCAACTGTCGTCCATCTAAATGTATATTTGGAAAAATGTCAGCGAGTCTATTTTACTGTCAATACAGCCCGACGAGTTTCCATTACACTGAACACGGAACACAACATTAACGGCGTTTTTCGTTGGTTTCTATATATTGAAATAATGGCGAGTTGTGTTTTCCGTAAATGTTGCTTTATACTTTTTAAGGACCCAACATCTTTCCTCATTTCAAAGTTTTTTAATGGCAAAGTTTGCAAAAGTATTCAGAGATGCATGCCAAAAGTTGGGCTTACTTGAAAATTACCAACAATATATAGAAAATTTATAACGGGTTTTCCAATAAATGGTTTCATTTTCGGGCTTTATGTCCCCGATAACTTCACGAATTCCATCTTTAAGGTCTTAAATCGATTGTAAAACATTGGCCTTATCATAGACCTTATCTTTCACGTGGCCCCAAAGAAAAAAGTCTAAAGGTGTTAAATCACAAGATCTCTGTGGCCAATTGTGATCACCTCTTCGAGAAATAACACGGTCAGGAAACTTTTCTGCAAAATTGCGGTTGTTTCGTTGCTTGTGTGGCATGGAGCACCGTCTTGCTGAAAATAAACGTCATCCACATCAATATCTTCCGATCCCGGCCATAAAAAATCATAAATTCCAAAGATCGACGGGGAATCGACATATCTGGGTTTTCTTCAACACTAAGGGCTACAGCAGTAATATTCTCAGTTGTTCTTGAGCGACGCATTTGGTTTCCGGACGCACTGGAGAAGGTGCTTCACGAGGACCAAAACGTGCTTAAGTTTTGCGAACTGTGAGTGCAAAATTTTCACCATTTTTGTAGTGAATTTTAACAATTTCAATGCGTTGTTGAAGCGTGTATCGTACCAATTTTAGTAATGGCGTAGTTTTTACTTGTCAAATGTCAAAAGATAACAGCTGGAAAATTAACAGCTGCCCAAAAAGCAGGCTGTTCAAAATAAAACTTCTTATTGGATAATCCTGTACTATCTGAAGTAGCGTTAACGTGTTGTCCTCAGTTCCCGTGTTGTAATTTAGAACCTTCTTTGCCATGATTTAAATAACATATCACTCATCAAATCCAAATCCAAACAGGAGTTCAGGTGTAAGAGACAAGTGAAACAGACCACCCTCACAGAAAAGTCATGAGGAAACGCAATTATAACGTTCACATACAATACTATAGTGGCACACATAAGATCATCGAGCCGGGATCCATTTCTCTTATAAATGTATCTGTGGCACAAGCAAAATATTTCTCATAAATCTCACACTGACTGAAGCAGCAGGAGATGGCCCTTTCTATTGGATAACAGAACTTCATCTGCAATATAAGCAATAGTTCTAGTCAAGCTCAAGTTTTAAAATTATGAAAAAAATTCGTTTGGAACAACACCTTCCCGGAGATCTTAACCTCTGTGCAGACAAAGTGCAGAAGCTCCAATATTCGACAAGAGTTTGATGGCGACACTTTCCCTGTTAAACCAAATACAGGCAAAATCACATTCACTGAAAATCTTTGCCAGTTAGTTTTGCTTATTAAGTACCTGGTTAAGAAAATATTCCCAACATCGAGAAAAACTTCAGAAAATATGAATATAGCTACGCAAAAAAGCAACATAATGTAGTGAACACCGATGGTAGCATTAGTTAGCCACAGGAATTTTCAAACTCTCTGAAGCCATACTTAAAATAACTTCTTATATTTTGAAATTAAAAAAATGATCATCAATAAAGCTTCTGCGAAAAAAGTCAAAATAGAAGAAGTAAACAAGAAGACCAACTTGGTGATACTAACCGAACAACCATTTATGGCGGCAAATGATTCCAGTTTCCAGTTAAACTATTTGCCTTAACGACCAACAAAACGCAAGGACTATCCATGCGTCTAGGTACGTTTTATGTAGATATTATGTACCACGCATATCTTGTTTGATTTCATCATGCCACCATAGTTTCGCAATTTATTCTAATCCGTTACTGGTTCTCAGCGATCTTCATGGGGCCATAGATCTATTACGTGTTTTATTGGATATTCACTCAAATTCGTGAATATACGTGGGTATAATATAAATACTAGATGTCGTTACTGGTATCGTTTTAAAATAATCAAAATATTTGTATATGTATAATCGCCTAAATGTCATATAGTTATTCTAAATTTTTACGATATTCTATTGACCCGACATCTGGAACATCAATGGGTAAACGTTTTTTTTGTTATGATGGTAGCACTATATGTATTTATATTATGACGTGGGCTTTCCTCTTGTCGGATTTTTATGACCCAAAATAATTGAAAATCTCGTGTGCTTTCTTGGTTGGTTGTTTTATTTGTTTGGACACCTTCCTGTGATAAATTTGTGAGCTGGGAGGGCTTTTAGCATTCATAGCAGCTTTGATTGTTATTTTCCAGTTATATATTTGGATAAATGCTAATAAGGTGCCAGTTGGTATTAAGCACTTTACGTCCACCTCAGTTTCTGGAGTGTTTCTAATCTTTGTGGTGAACATAGAACGTTGAGGTTCGTTATTGGTATGCAATGTTGCATAAAATGTTGCATACCTGTTTATACAATGCACATGTATTTCTGTTTGCGTGTGACATGCTGTGATTATTACTTTGGTGTAAAAGCTGATTCGGATAGTATTACTGTGGTTTTATATTTTTCCCGCATCACTTCGCAACCTTCTTAACTCTTGAAGAACCAACACGCCGAGTAAATGCAGTACAACCCATTTTCCAAATTTTCTAGCGTGGTCCGTATACAGTTTACACTTTTACCCGCGTGTTTTAAATTTACCGATTATGTGAAAACATAAAAACCAACCACCCAACCTACAATAATGGATTATGATTTTCCATAATTCGCTATACATATATAGAAAACTACATATTCGTTTTTATGTTATTTTACCATTCTTACACTTAATAATTATAAAGTTTTTCAATCATAATCATACATTTTCACTTGCCATTGTTCTTTACGCTTTTTACCACAACCATCATAGACACAACAATTTTCGATGATCGCGCCCATTGTTAAAACAATGCCTATAGAGTGTAGCTAGTAATAGAAACTCGTAACACAATACAATCGTTTAATGCACTTCTTGTACACTTTTTTTGATGTAACTTGTGAATGTATATAAGACACCAACATTTATCTGTATCATCCATTTAAACGTTTGGAATACAAGTGTGAAGGTGTGCAAAAGTGAAAAATAAAGTGATAAAATTTATAGTGAGTGATCCATATCGCACTATACATGTACTTACGTCGTAACTAAATTTCAATTACCACAAACATTACTAAGTTAACCATCATATTTAAGGTAATTAACTATTAATTCTGCTCTGATAATACGTATGTGTTAAAAACCAAAATACTGTGATTACCTTTGCGTGTTTAAGATCGTTGCTTATCTTAATCGTGTAGTGCAAAAAACAAACAAAATTCGAACATGACCTTTGACATGTTTGTTTCTATCTAGCTCTATGTGTGTACATATATATTGATTTGATTTTGAAAAAAAAAAAAAAACAAACCACAAAACTGTTTTGCCATCACATTTTGGTGTATCGTGCTTATTAAACTTTCTCTGAACTCTAACCGCATATAAGTTTAGATGTTGGTACGGTTTTAATTCGGCATTTAAAATTCAGTAGTCAAAGTTGTTGGTGTAAAAATCATTTTTCTATAGTGTATCGCATCTTCTTGGTAAACAATTTGAAGACGATAGAAATTAGATGAGTGGCATGAAATTAACCTTCGGATTTTTTGATTATATTTTTGTGTGTGTATACTTAGTATGGGGTTGATTGTTTTTTTTTATAGTGTTTTGAACATATTTTGTGGAGCTCTAAAACGTGAACGAGCCAATTTAAACGATATCACGAATCTCATCAATTTCTATTTTTCAATTTTCATGGCACTTTTGAAATGATGATCCTCCGAGTTAAAATATCCAGATATCTTGGATCATTCAAGTTGAATTACTGGTTTGTATTTTATTGAACCACTTGGAATATGACAAATTGAAAGTATTAAAAGTCCTCATAGAAATAATATTGCAATGGTCCTTTTAATTATTTTATTTTTCAGTAACACCCTTTAAGCGTTCGAATTTATTATTTCTTAAGAAAACTTAATCCATTGATAGGTAAACATGGAGCTTTCCAGTTTTGTATAAAATGTCAACAAAAGCTAATAAACCAACTTGCATTGTATTACTTTACAAAAGCTTTCGAAGAACCTGCAAAAAAAAACAAGCCTTCTTGGATATAAAAAACCGAAGCTTTTAACAGCTTTAAAATGTGCTCAAAACTTTAAAATTTCCGTTAAAATTATAAAAAATGTATGCAAAAATCTTTATGATGACCAATAAACATTTTTGTAATAGCGATTTACCTATCATTTAAATGATCATTTGAAAAAGTTGAGAGCTTTGATAGACATTTCATTCATCTGATTGGAACGTTAGAACTGCTTTTAGGTTTTCCGAAACTTGGGACCATTCGTCCTCGCCTAATTATAAAGTTCAAATATTTTTGAAAATGGCTAGAAATTTGTAAGGAATATGTATACAGATTCTCAGAGTTTTTGATAAAGCTTTAAAAGCTTTTAAATCATCTAAATTGAACCACTAGAACTGATTTTAAGTTTCCCGATATCTTGGTTTAATCTTCCTGGCCATATCATAAAATTTGAACGTTTTTTTAAAACGGCTAGAAATCTGTCAGAAATATTTACACAGATTCTGAAAGCTTCTGATAGCTTTCGATTATCTGAATCGGACCACTAGAACTGACTTTAGGTTTCCCGAAATCTTGCACCAATCCTCCTCTAAAAATTCTGGTCCAATCCTCCTGACCAAATCATAAAATTGGGACATTTTTAAAATGGTTAGAAATCTGTAAGGAATATCAATACAGATTAAGAGCTTTTGTTAGACCTTTCAATCATATGGACCGGACCATTAGAACTGCTCTTAGGTTTCCCGCAATCTGGACCCAATCCTCCTGGTCAAATCATAAAATTCGAACTTTTATTAAAACGGCTGGAAAACTGGAGGAAATATTTATACAGATACTGAAAGCTTTTGATAGACATTTCAATCATCTGAATTGGACCATAGAACTGGTTTTAGATTTTCTGAAATTTGGTTTCAATCGTCCTGGCCAAATCATAAAATTCTAATATTTTTGAAAACGAATAGAAATCTGAAGGAAATAATTATTCAGATTCTGAGAGCTTTTGATGGACGTTTTAATTATCTGACCACTAGAAATGACTTAAAGTTTCTCGAAACCTGGATCGAATCCTCTTGGCCAAATCATAAAATTGGAACATTTGTTTAAAATGGCTAGAAATCTTGAGGACATATTTATACAGATTCTAAGAGCTTCTAAAAAAGCTTTCAGAGCTTTTAGAGCTTTTAAATCATCTGATTCGGGCCACTTGAACTGATGTTAAGTTTCCCGATATCGTGGTAGAATCCTCCTGGACAAATCATAAAATTCGAACATTTTTTAAAACGGCTAGAAATCTGGAGGAAACACCTTTAAAGATTCTGAAAGCTTTTGTTAGACCTTTCAATCATCTTAATTAGACCACTAGAACTGATTTTAAGTTTAAAATCTTTGTCCAATCCTCTTGCTCAAATCATAAAATTCGAACTTTTATTAAAACGGCTAGAAAACTAAAGGAAATATTTATACAGATTCTGAGAGCTTTTGATAGACGTTTATATTATCTGAATTGGACCACTAAAACTACTTTTAGGTTCCTCGAAATCTGGTTCCAAACCTTTCGGCCAAATTATAAGATTCGAACCTGTATTAAAACGGCTAGAACTCAGTAAGGAATATGCCTACAGATTCTGAGAGCTTTTGATAGACCTTTCAATCATCTGAATTGGACCACTAGAACAGATTTTAGGTTTCCCGAAATCTGGATCTAATTCTCCTGGCCAAATCATAAAATTTGAACGTTTTTTAAAACAGCTAGAAATCTGGAGGAAATATCTATAAAGATTCTGAGAGCTTTTGATAGACATTTCAATTATCTGAATTGAACCACTAGAACCGATTTTAGGTTTCCCGAAATTTAGTTCCAGTCCTTCTGGCCAAATCATAAAATTCGAACATTCTTTAAAATGGCTAGAAATTTGGAGGATTTATTTATAAAGATTCTGAAAGCTTTTGATAGACCTTTGAATATCTGAATTGGACCACTAGAACTGCTTTAAGGTTTTCCAAAATTTGGATCCAATCCTCCTGGCTAAATCATAAAATTTGGTCATTCTTTAAAATGGCTAGAAATCCGGAGGAAATATTTATAAAGATTTTGAGTGCTTTTGATAGACGTTTCAGTAATCTGAATTGGACCCCTAGAAATGCTCGAAATCTATAAGGAATATCTATACAGATGCTGAGAGCTTTTGATGGAAATTTCAGTCATTTTAATCGGACCACAGAGCTTCTTTTAGATTTATTGAAACCTGGGTTCTATCTTTCTGGCCAAATTATGAAATTTCCTCCACATGTTTTCACGCAGGGACATTTTAGCCACCTGGTCATTATCTGAGATGGCTTGGTTGGTTTTTTGGACTAACCCTAGAATAGCTTGGCAGATCTCCATAAAATGCTCTTGTTGGTAAATTTACCTGCACGATTATCCAGTACTTGTCGAACATCATTATCTGCACGGTTTAAACGGTTTTAAGCTTTAAACAATAATTTTTCTCTTATATAACACCAAGATAGTTCCACGAACTCTATTCGATGCCATTCAAAACCAATCCAATCTCTACCAAACATAAATCGAGCACTATCACTAGATCATTGATTAAGATTGGGCCTTCCTGTGACTAGTCGCTCTGTGTCACTTTATCTTCCAAGAAATAATTTGAGGTCACACCTTAAAATTTTCCATACATCTGCTGGTTTCTGAGAATCCGACTACTCTTATCGTCTTTTATGAACTTTAGCGCAGATTTTGTTAAATGAAATTCACTTCGCCCAGTTTATATTTCTAGTCTTCTTTTATAGCTTCCCCCAAAACTAGAGCTTAGTTCCAATGAGAATGCTTGGCTTTTGTCGTCGATGAAGAGTATGAGCACTATTTATCGTTTTACAAAGCTAACAACAAAATTTGACTGTGACTCTAATTTTTCACTCTTTACAGCCAGAACTTAAATGATTTGCACTTTCTCACATACCTGTCTCCTCCTGCGGTAGCACGATTTATACATAGGTAACGTCACGTATTATTCTTAGGTCTAAAATTTCGCAATTATTTAGATTTTTACCTATTTTGAAGCAGTTAAGCGCCATAACCAGAACATGGCTATCAAAACGTTCTAAAATATTTGTGTCGCTATAACGATGTTGGTTTGCATCTGTTAACCCATTACACCATACAATTTAAATTCCGCATATGCCAATTTCATTTCGCGATTCGTGCGATTATGTCGTTAATAATTTCGTTATATTTCCCGTAAAAATTCTCAATTTCAGGCAATGGCAATAGCAATAGCAATAAAATTACTCATATTCATGGTGATCATTACGATTTCGTCTGTGATAGGAATTCAAGTGTTCGAAAATGTAAACGAAAATTCGACTAATATAATACCAACAACAACTAACCATAATAACAATAATAATGATAATAATAGTAGTAGTAAAAATAGTAATAACAGTTATGATTCAAACAATACGAGTAATAATAGTGAAAGTGATTCTATAAATGTGCAAACAACTGGAACAATGTCATCGTCGTCAAGATACAATCATAAAAATCATCAACAACAGCGGAATCATCATCAGCACGAAACGACAAAAAATTCCTTTCTATCCAATATTCATAGTACGATGCCGGTACAATATCCTAAAACAACATCTGAACGGGAACATGATAATGGCGAACGTGCTAACGATCCAAACGAATATGGACAAAAATCGTAAGTATTAATATATGGAAATTATTTTTTGAAATTAGTTCGAAATTCGACCACCAGTAGACGACTGCTCAATTATTTTAATTTGCTAATTAAACCATGTTTTGTTGCATCGCTCCAAATGACCAAAAATGTTCATGACCGCATACAAAAGGAAAACAAATGAAAGTTACCAACAACAACAAAAATTGAAAGTAAAAATGAAAATGAAAATGTTCGCGTCTGTCTTTTGTTTTTTGTATTTATATGTGATTTTCATTTATTTTCTTTGAGTCATTGTTGTCGTCGTCGTTGCGAAATGACAAACGAAATACGTAATAGTATAACCGTAAATTGCGATGTTCGATTTCTAAATTAAGCTGTCGTTTGTCGATGTGTCATATAGTAGTCGTGATCGTTTTATTTGAGGTTATGTAATGATTTTTGTAAAATTTCGTGATCTCTTTTTTTTTTTGATCGATCGATCAGTTTGATCAGATCATTTTCTAAGTATGTTGTTACAGTTGTTTGCGATTACGTAATATAAAAGTTTTACGATCACCTTCTAAACCTTAAGTCGTGATCACTTTTTTTTTTAAATCTGTAACTTTCGATCGATGAAATTTTTCTTTATCAGTTTCCGCACGACCATGAATATCAAGATCAAGTTTGAACATTTAAAGTTCATGATTTAATTAGATAAAAACCGTGATCAAAGTACATATTATAATTTCGCGCGCGCGCGTGTTTGTCTGTGTATGCAAATACATTAAATTAATCGCAAATAATCAAACTTTACTTTCTCTGGGCACCTGAAATATCCGCGCACCTTAATTGATTTAACTCAAGTGTTAATTGAATTTCGTTTGTTTAACTAAATGATTACGATTTCAGCGGATCGAAATATCATCTAATCTCGAACAATAAGAAACGTCAACTTTTTGGAAAGTCCACACAAAAATCGAACTCAACGAAAAATGATGGGTCGAATCATAATTTGACGCCGAGTAATTCACATCATAGTTCGTTAAATTTTGTGCCCAGTCCACAATTCGATGTATTCAATGAACCAAGTTTTCCGAGCCCAAATCAAAACCAGGGACAATTTAAACCGGCGCAATACGATTCGTATCAAAATATACCAATTAGTCATACGGAGAGTCCAAGGTATGCCGACTTCCCAAAATATCCAACGGTTGAGAGTTTAAGCAAAGATTATCCAAAATTTGATGAACTCTCGAAACACTACCAACAAACACAACAACAAGAGGCCCGACATAATGGTCGTAATTTTTTCTATAATCAACATCATTACCATACACATACGGTAACGACAGAACAACCACCACAAGTGCCGACTGAACTTCCTGAATATCATACCGTACACCAAACGAATGGTTATGCAGACGATGGAAAATTTATATGGGTCCCGAATTCGGTTCCAAATCTAAACGAACAATCGGTTATATCGCATGAGAGTAAAAATGGTACCGGTAAATGGAAATGGGTTAACGATGATGAGGGGTCGGATGTTGAACCAAAAATTATGACACCGATCGGTCTACACCCGTCGTACTACGAACAAATCAAAATTTATCACGACATTAAAACGCAGCCGATAATTCAACAAGATTTTCCGTATTCGTTCGATTTCAAAGGAGGAAATAATGGGTGGGAAAATGGTCCGGGTGGAAAAGGTACCGAAAACGGCATTGGCGATAATGTTACATCGGTGCTGAGCCAATGGCCGAGTTTAGATAGTGGACGAGACGAACCAGAACAAAATAAATCGGAAACGCCACATTCGTTTGGTAAAGGAAATTTTGGTTTGGCCGATATACTATTCCCGTTGATGAATAAAGGAAAACCGGCCGAAACATCGAACAAACAAATCGGGTATGTAAATAAGATTCCGCCATAATATAACGGTAATTAAACATAATATTTTGCTTACAGTAATTCGTCTTGGAAAAAAGTTTTACACTTTTTAACCGCGGCCATACCAATCGGACTAATCATCTCATCGCTGGCCCCGCAAGTCATCTATATAAACGCAAACGATACAGGGCTGTAAGTACACTATTAAGTAACTATTCAGGTGTTTCAAACACTTTAGGTTGAAATCGAAAGTTTTATTTGTATGAAACACTTTTTATGGCAACTTTTACCATAGACTCGGACTCGTAAAATTTTAATTACCGCTTAAATGCATAACAGCATAAAGCGTATGGTTATAAATTTATGGTGAGGTGTTCATACACGTCAAAGTTTTTAAGTATTTTTTTTAAATTTTTTTCGTTTATGGAAAAGAAATTTGAAATCCGTTGCAAAGTAGTTTTCGAAAAAAAAAAAAAAAAAAAATATTTTTTTATCGTTTTTGAATTGGAATCACTTTCGGTGTTTCGTTTTTATTTGATTGTATTTGATCAATCTTTGAAGTGCGGAGAGAATGTAGAATTTGAAAAGAATTTTTTTAGTGGATACGAACTATATAATTTCGGTAATTTTTTCACTTGACTGATTTTGAATGCATTTTATTGGTGACCCGGTTCACATCAATCGAAGTTATTTCAAATATTTGATACAGATTAACGTATATGTCGATTGTATAGTCTAGAGCTTACGATTTAGACCGTTAAGTAAACAAAACCGATAATACCAAGAACAAATTACAACTTGCAGCAGTGACTGAATTTGTTGGAAACAATTCTTATATTGGTTTTACCGCCTGCAACTTTTGTATTGGACTGTCAACTTTCTTAAATTTCAAACTTTAGAGTTAAGGCCATACAAAATAATCTCTTAGGTTTCTTTAGCTTATACCGTATAAACAATCCGACTCCATCGTATTCGATCCCCAATTTCCTCTTCGTATTGTTCTAAACCCGAAAAAAAACAAATCATTCTCTACTCCAAGGAGCCATCGTCGCCGACAATAATTACTTTGCCTGCCAAATCGCGGATCTTGTCTAAGAGATAGATTCACCATCTGTCTAGGAGTAGCTCGCAGACAGTGACCGAGCCACCGCAGAACTCGAATAAAACTTGGCAAGTGTCGTCGTAGTCGAGTTTGAGGCCATATATCCTGCGCCTAGCTTTTTTCTCGAATGTCATTAGACATCTATCATATACTCATCCGTCATGGCCAACCCTTACATCCATACGTGACAACGGGTTAGATCAACATCAAAATTCCACACCAAATTACTTTCGGTTAATATAGGGCTACGGCGCACCTTTACCAACCGTTTCGTGCTTGCATTAGTTAACCGACTAATTTTATCGGTGATAATTTTCTCAAATTTACCACAAAACTTGACAGATTGGATAGGCTAACCATCTTGATTTTTCGAGATTTGGGCAGTTTTAAACAAGAATTGGGCAGATTTAAATTTATCACAAAAATTGACAGTTTTGATAGGCTAACCATCATGATTTTTCAAGATTTGGGCAGTTTTAAATTTATCAGAAAAATTGACAGTTTTGATAACTAACCATTATGATTTTTCAACATTTTTGATAGGCTAACCATCTTGATTTTTCGAGATTTGAGCAGATTTAAATTTAACACAAAATTTGACAGTTTTTATAGACTAATAACCATCATGATTTTTCAAAATTATGGCAGTTTAAAATTTATCACAAAATTTGACAGTTTTGATAGGCTAACCATCATGATTTTTCGAGATTTGAGCAGTTTAAAATTTATCACAAAAATTGACAGTTTTGATAGGCTAGCCATCATGATTTTTCTAGATTTGGGCAGTTTAAAATTTATCACAAAAATTGACAGTTTTGATAGGCTAACCATCATGATTTTTAGGAAATTTGAGCAGGTTAAAATTTATCGCAAAAATTGACCGTTTTGATAGGCTAACCATCATGATTTTTTGAGATTTCAACAGATTTAAATTTATCACAAAAATTGACAGTTTTGATAGGCTAATAACCATCACGATTTTTCGAAATTATGGCAGTTTAAAATTTATCACTAAAATTGACAGTTTTGATAGACTAACCATCTTGATTTTTTGAGATTTGAGCAGGTTAAAATTTATCACAAAAATTGACAGTTTTTATAGGCTAACCAACATGATTTTTCGAGATTTCGGCAGATTTAAATGTATCACAAAATTTGACAGTTTTTATAGGGTAATCATCTTGATTTTTCGAGATTTGGTCAGGTTAAAATTTATCAGAAAAATTAACAGTTTTGATAGGCTAACCATCTTGATTTTTCAAGATTTTGGCAGTTTAAAATTTATCACAAAAATTGACAGTTTTGATAGGCTAACCATCATGTTTTTTTGAGGTTTCGGCAGATTTAAATTTAACACAAAAATTGACTGTTTTATAGGCTAATAATCATCATAATTTTTCGAAATTATGGCAGTTTAAAATTTATCACAAAAATTGACAGTTTTGATAGGCTAGCCATCATGATTTTTTGGAAATTTGAGCAGGTTAAAATTTATCACTAAAATTGACAGTTTTTATAGGCTAACCAACATGATTTTTCGAGATTTCGGCAAATTTAAATTTATCACAAAAATTGACAGTTTTGATAGGCTAACCATCATGATTTTTCGAGATTTGGGCAGTTTTAAATGTTCACGGAAATACAGTTTTTGGCAGGTTCTTTAGTTTGCCATCAGTATCTATAAAAATGAGGATATCGCTGGTAATATTTATGAATTATAAGCACAGTGACTTATCTGTGGCTTGGTCGACTGGATCAAGTGTTAAAATTTATGTTGCAGCACATATGTGCATGTGTCATTATATATGTATGTATATAATTGTAACTTCACAGTTGCTAATATATTAATATATTTTGCATTATTATAGACCTGCACTATCATTTGTTTTTGATCGAGCACAATTAACGTATTATACACTGTAAACTATTCGATTAAAAATGCGTATCAGATAAGGAATTAATCGTATAAATAACATAAAAAAAATATTTTTCTGATCCGATATACATACGATTTTGTTTGTTAGAGCAGTGATTCGTAAACTATGTTTAAGTGTGGTACAAATTCTTTTTATGCGCTGGCCAGTTTGTACTTTAATTGATCAATGCCCCAATATTTTTGCAGGTATGACATTGCAGTGTGACATAACGGGCGAGTGATCAACAACTAATTATAACAGGATTGAGCTTTTAACTGGGGTCTCGGAACTCTCTTAATTACATAAAAAGCAATAAGACACGGAAAAGAATCTGCAATTTACCAAAACCGCCTGTAATATGTCTTAATGTATCAAAACTCTTGGTACTTCTGGCATTGAAAAAAGTAGATCGTTTAAACGGTTCTGTTTCCATCATTATTGCCCATACACTCTTGAGATTGTAGCTTACCGTACTTTTTTGAATACTGAACTATCTGTTTCTACTCTAAACATTTGTTGAAGGATTTCAGGGCATTGATGAGATTATTATAACTCTTGACACGAAAACCTTTCCTTAACAAGGCATTGTTTATATTCATAGGATTTTACTGCTGCTTTGATGCCTTTAATTATTGCATTATAAAACCTTTAAAGATTGTTTTTAGGCAAACACACGCTCGATATGTGATACCATTGAGTATTTACAGAATTTTCCCTGCATCACTTCATTCACATTGCCTGTTGTAATTAGTAAGGTAACCAGGGTAGCCCATGTAGCCCCACGAGGAGATGTTCTGATGTTCTTTTACAAGCTGGCTAGGTAACATGTTAGGAAAATAATCCGCATCCAAAAAGGGTTCTCTTGATTTGGCGGATTTTTTGAGTCATTCAATGACCTGACGTGAGGTTTCAAATAAAAATCAACTCTTATTGAGTGCAGATTTTATATGGGTAATCGAATTGCCACTTCCCTTTTTTGATTTATTTTATACTTCCTTAATGACAAACAAAATTTTAAAGACGGTATCGGTTAACATTGATCAAAAATCTGTTGGTGGTCTCCTTTGAGTTGTGACCTATCCATCACCATTTTCGTTTCGTAATTTCTTTGACTACATCGATTTGATCTTGATTTGATTTGGAGGAGTTCTTCGTTCCTGATTTTGTCTTCATGTGATTTTCATGCTTTACATACAGCATAGTACTGATTTTACATTGAACATTGGTAGATTTGTATTTCTTAACCAAACGGAGGTATTCTAGATCTTGAGGAGCATGTTGAAGGTATTTCTAGCTATGTTAATCCTTTGACTTATATCTTCTTCGGTGCCACCTGAATATTGCAGGTTGCTTTACAACCAAAATATACGACTTTCCCGTCGTCTTTAATGTTTTCTTGGAAGATGTGAATTGGTGTATCTATATATACTTGTGTTCAGTCTTATGGTCTTCGTCTTTCTGATGTTGAGGTTTTGACCAACTTTTTGAGCTAATTCTGTTAAAATCTCAGCTATCTCCTGGATATCGGCGTATTTGTGTGTTAGCAAGCATTTTACATCTACATAATCAAAATTATTTGAGTGATAAAGTTTCATTGTAGTCCTTTTGGGCTTGCTACGTCTAAGATGAGCATTACTATAGTCTAGTACTATTGAGAACAACAAAGGGGATAGTAAACAACCTTGCCTGGCTCTTCGTGTATTGTGGTATTCTTTACTCTGCTTGTCTTTATATTGAACTCTATTCCCAGCACCTAGGTACATTTCTTTGATGGGCTCAGAATGCTGATTTTTCTCAGAATGCTGATTTTTCTAAGTGCCTTCCAAATTGCGCTCGTATTAATCAAGTCAAACACTCGTTCAAAGTTCACGAAAAGTAGGCACTATGGTGAGTTCCATTTATTAGAATGTTCAATTATGATCATCATGGCCAATACTTTCATTATGCAGACTCCTCTCCAATTGTTGCATTTTCTTAAATTGCCATTGTTCTGGTATCTTTCCTGTACCTTAAACTCCCGCTTATAGTGGAGTTGGCACATCTGATGCTGTATATATATCATTTTTTAGTAGATCAGCTGCTGGATGTTATTCGATGCAGCAACTTTGTAGTTCTTTAACTTCTTTATGGCACTTGTAACTTCCCTCTCCGTTGGTGGATGAGTGTTAATTGTTTCCATCTGGAAGTGTGACATTGTTTTCAGTGTCTATGCCGTTATTTTCGAAGAATTCTTTCCACCTATTTAGCTGTTGATTTTGTGAAGTTAGAATTTGATCTGCTGTATCCCTAATTTGTGGTATGTTGGTAAAATTTCTGGAAAACCTTCTGATGCCTTGATGTAGCTTGCACATATTTCTATTTGCTGATCATTTTTCAGCCACTGTGTCAGTTTCGTTATTGTTAACGATAACTTGTAGGGCTTTACTGAAGACAATTTTGGTGTCAGCATTTCTCAATCTTTCTATATCCTCTTCTATAAAATCCAATTGTACTTGGATGTTTTGTGTGGGAACTTACCGACATCTATGATTTGGGACATAGTAGTTGATGAGACAATTGCCGTTATGTTTTTTTTTTTTTTGACTGTAATACTTCTTTACCCATGACTGACGTCAAGCCTGTATATTATGGGTTAACATTTTTTGAGTTGAAATCTCCCAGGATAATTTTGGATTTATTCCGGTGTGCACTATTCATCTTTTATTGTGTCATCAGTATCTTCCGTATAGGTGCAAAGCACTGAATAATTATAGTATTTCTTATTTTCGACTGCAATCTTGCTGTTATTATTCGGCTGATTACTGGTTTTTATTCGACTAGTGACCGTGTCGTGCTTGCCGGAGCACATTAGGTTACCTGCACTCGTAGTTAGACCCCCATTTCGTCCACCTTATTTCGCTGTCTTAATAATTCGATGTTATATAACTGCATTTCATTTTATAATTGTGCTATACCTTGGTGGCTTACAAGTTGTAAGCTTTAAGCCACTCTGCCACTCGATGTGGATCTTTCAGTTCAAGTTTGCGTCAAACAAAACTCAAAGATGTTATATTGTTTATTTAAACTATTTTAGACAAACGCGCAGTCATCTGCATGCGTATTTAGGCGTTCAGCAAATGGGAGTTTGAAAATGCCGTTAACGTAAACCAGGAATAAGAAAGATACTAACTGCAACCTTTGAGGAACCCTAGCCTTAAAGGGAAGTTTCTCACTTAGATGGTGATTAACAAGCTCTACTTGGGTACGACGAGTAATTTAAGAGCTGAGTGGATTGACCCTCTAAAGCTACATCAGTAAAGTTTCTTTTAAAGCTTTCAGAAGTGATAAAAATGCTTGTTCTGTGTTCTTATTCTTCCTAAGCCCGAATTGAATTCGGGTCAGAAAATTATTTGCTGACATCAAGTAGTGTTGTGTCATTGGGGACGATGGGTACACTATAATCGGTGATAGCCGGCATAAGTAAAATAAATTTTAGAGTCTGAAAAAATGGCTTTAGTGGTTTAGACACTTTTGATATTGGCACAAATATTCTTAAAAATGTTTGTTGTAAAATTTGCTCTAACGTCATCTTCCCATTACGAATTTGCATAGTTCAAGGTGAGTTGAAGGTTAATTATGAATATTTTGCTGTTCATTTATTTCTATAATACTTTAGCCTATTTCGATTAATCAATTTCCTTTACCGGATTAAATGTCTCGCGGTCGATACATTATACACCACTGTACAAATTATAAAAACCATATACAAATAAATAGAAATGCACGCAACCAAAAAATCAATGACCGAAAACTCTCGTGTTTATTTGATTTATCCAATGAAAATTATAATGTTTCTTCTTCGTTTTACCATTATTGTATTCTTACAATTTATATACAAACATCTTAATTAATACACAAATAAATTATCTAATTCAAAAACCACCGTTAACAAAACCGCAAACATCACTTCTTATCTATATAAATGTATTGTACTCGAATAAAATAGCCCTTGAGACAACACCACCCGTGTCTTAATTGAGAATGAATTAGTAGTTTGAGAAGAATTATAAACACTTTCATTCGAATAACGGTAATAATAACAAGACAATTTGCATTTTATATTAAAGATTCGTTTCTAAGTTTTTCTTATTTTTGCTAATATTTATAAATATTATATTATACTTTCTCTAGCAACGAATATAATATAAATATATAACTATATAATAATAGTTATTAACAGATGTTAGCTTTTATTATAAATATTTACACTTAAAATCAATTTTTTTGTGCTTCTTCTCGTTCCATCTTTAAAATATATATAAGATCTCCTCATGTGCATTTTACGACAGTCGCATGATAAGTAACTGACGAAATTTTTTAACTCGATTAAATTTAAATTTGTTGTCAGGAACATTTACCTTTCCTGGCTGATGGTCAATCACTTCGGATGGCTTTCCATGTTGTTAACTGCATCGAAAGTGGGTGACCATCAGTCCCCAATTCCTCTTCCCTTTCCTATCTTACCTAGTGATCATATTCATTTGGTTGGTTTCCAACGTTATGCGTTGTTTGACTGCCACCGAATTTGTGTGGTCACTGGATTCGACCCCAATTTTTCCAATTTTTTTTCTCGATCCTAATCCTTCCCTGACTTATTGTTAGTCACTTCGGATGGCTTCCAACGCTCTCTGTTGTTGACTGCATCTGAAGTGGGTGTCCATCTGTTTCATCCTTTTCCTTTTTCAGCTTCCTATTCCCGACTGGATCCATTCAATTGGTTTTCCAATTCTTGGAGTTGTTAGACTGTCATCGAATGGATGTGTCCATGTGATTAATCCTTACCTATTTTTTGTTTTGATCTGGGCCGAGTTTCTCATCAGCTAGGATCCTGAACCACGACCACTTCCACTGTGATAAGTGCTGATTTTGGCAGGTTTCTCGATCTCGGCTGGTGGTTGATGCCAGTTAAGGTCAATTCAGCCCACCTTTCATATTCCTTCCTGTGGTTACTACTTGCCTTATTATTTTTTTTTGTGAATATCGGGCAAGGTGGCTGCACCATTTCCCGTCGTTATATTTTATTTTATTTTTGTTTTGCTTTAATATTTTTGTTCCTTCTGCTGCCTGTACTGGATGCCCAATACCTCTATCAACTTCTTAACTACCTATACTACACCTTCTTTTTTCTGTCTGTCTGAACTACCTATAAATATTTGCAAAGTAATTGTCGTTGCACAGTTGGACAATTCTTTAAATGACTTGATCCTGTTTAAACCAGTTGAGCAAATTTTCTTCTGAATCGAGTCCTCTTCAATGTGGAAGCCGGATGTTAACCAAATTAACTTTTCTTCTTCACTTGATGCTGTAACCTCTCTTGAAACCGCGAGTACGTTGGCAGTTATGGCCGCTCAATAGGGCGAGGTATTCCAACAGTTGACTCAATTGAATGCCCGGCAGGACAGTATCAGTTGTCGGTGCAACGTCGGAATAATGCCACAAATCCCCATTAGTTTTTACCCTTGGTTGAAAAAGCTCCTGCAGTCCTTCCGTCTCGTTATGTTGAATTAACTGGTACATTTTCTGGTGTTGAAGGTCGGGTGCGTTTGTCACGGTGTAGTGTGACGTACACTGGGTCACTAGCTGGAATCACGGTGGATATGTTCCTGTTCCAGTTGGATTCAGCTACCAGGTCAAAACGTCTGCTCGCTGAGACATTTTTGCACGATTATCCCATGATCTTGAAGGAGGTAGTTCTTCTGAGGCCGCAGTTCGTACACTGAGGAGGATTTAATCCTAATCTTACGGAGTAACACGGAGTAACCGGCGTTGCAGTTTCATCTTACTGACCGACATTTTGAGCGAGTGTCCAAATTGATTACAAGTTGCACTGCTTGGGAGGCCTTTCTCAAGTTGCAAATTGCAGTTGGTTTTTATGATGAGTGGAAGACATCAGATTCATTTGTGAGCATTTAACTGAAACACCAACTGTAATTCTGTTTAGGCTGTTAGTCGACCTGCAAGGGAGTTGGATTTGGTAACAAATCGGGTGGTTAGTGGTTATTCAGCAGTGTTACTTTCTTTGGGTCTTACTAACAACACATCCGTGTGTTGTAATTGTAACGATAACAATATTGAACACACATTTCGCGAATAGTCAACACCACCTGTTGGATTCTTCTGTTACAAATATGGTTTGAAAGGCACGACTGGTTCCAAATACCGGCGTTGTACTGGAATCCAGCATCGTGGTTCTTCGAGAACGGGTCCTTGGGAACGTTATTGGGAAAAGCGATGCTATCTTCGTTCCTTGATTGTTGCGTCGTTAATCACTTCGGAAGCTGGGGACAATTGTCTTTATGCTAACGTTTTGGTTGATTGCGTTCTTTATCAAGGTTTGTTGAATAGCGGGGTGAGTGTCATAATCCTTTCGTCAAAATTCATATTTTTCCCCTTTAGATTAGTACTGCGATTGGATAACACCAACGCGCATTTGAGTACATGCATGCGTTGGTTCAGTTTTCAGTTTATAAAGGCATCTCACTCAATGATTTTATACCTAGTTCCAATTTGAAACAACATCTTCACCTTGGAATCCTTTTCTGGAATCTATTTGGGATTGTTCCAAAATCTCGTCTGACCCTGAAGATAAGCTCAAATTCCACTCTCTCTCTCCTGAGGAGCATCACACGTTAGACAGTACCAAAGAACTCTTTCCGTCTAGCTCCAAATTGGGGCTTGGTAAAACTTCATATTTGCCTCACTCGATTGATGTTGGATCCACCCAACCTGTCTCTAGTTGTTAAAAAACAAATATTGACAGAGTTGGATCGGATGATTTTTTTAGGGGTTATCGAGGAATTACAAAATCTTGGTGCTCGGCGGTTACTTTGGTGCAAACGGCCAATCGCATAAGCTTAGATGCTAGAGAACTGAACTGAAGCCACCGTCAAGGATGGGTATCTGCTTCCTCTTAACGGATTGCTAGGCCGTTTGAATCAAACACGATTCATATCGGCTATTGATTTAAAGGATGCCTTTTGACAAAAAACTTTCGACCAGCAATCTCTTCCAATCTTTCCCAATCTTTCCCAAACTTTCCTAATTTTTCCCAATCTTTCTCAATCTTTCCCAATCTTTCCCAATCTTTCCCAATTTTGCTGCTTTAGCTACTACTTTAACCAATCTTACTGGAATGTCGGCTAAATTACGATGATCAGCAGCAGCTCGTCGGATTCATCGTTTTTTAGCTTATCGTTTTTTAGCTCTGGCATACAAATTTGGAAAGGGGTAAGCCTTTGCAAATTTACGAAATGAACGAATAGTCATTATTAGACGTAATAGTAGTTTGATTAAGATGACCTTGATCAAAACTGAAATTTGAAATCTGAAATTTTTCTCGCTTTAAAATTTGGAAAGGCTTACCTCTAAGTACCTTGGATAGTCAAAAGCACACGGAATATTTGCTCGATTATAATAACTGATGCTAAAATCGAAAGCTCTCTACTTCAACATATATTTTCGATATATTGATGAGACCGATTGTTAAGTTTGTCGCGCCATCTTTATATCTAGCCATAAACATATCATACGACCTTTGTTATCCGCCATAATCTAATTAAATTTTTTATAAGACATTATGGCAGCAACTGTTGGAAATAACTTCTTAATACTTTCTTTGGTGTCTTCACCACATATCGTCTTAAAAATTTTAAAATAAAATTTAATTAATTTAACACTTTATATAGCTGTAATCTGTATGTAAATTCTGTATGCAACGACTTTTTTTTTATATTTTTAGATTGACTTTCGTTCTGTTTCATACCTCAACAATCGGTGTGTTGACAAATTTCGATTTTTTTTTCTTAAACTTTCTTATCTCCGCGTAATATAATCGTATGTGTATCTGTTTGTGTGTGACGTTTATGAGATGTAATTTATTATTCTGTTTTCGGGCTGTGTACAGTGGAAAGATTCTGATAAAACGCAAATGGAATTTATCGAAAAAAGACGATAATTAATCAAAATAACCAAAATAATATCTCGCGCGGCTTATTTTCGACTATCTTGCTTCGATATACCCATATATGTTCGAAATATAATCTTGATTGATTATTGCTACGATATAAAATGACGTTACTAATTAATTTCTTTAATTAATTGCATGAGTACATTTTGTTTGTAGACCACCAAGGCCGAGTTTTCTGCCATCGGTATTTCGGCAGCCAGGATTTCAACGCTCGTTGGACGGTGATGATGGATTACGTGACGAAAGTCGTAAAATGACAAATCCGTTAATGGATTTTTTACAAATACTAGGCGAAAATACAAGACATGGATCGGTGGAGCAGAATACGATTTGTGAAGATCGTGTGTTTTGTGAGATTGCGGTGTTGGGAGCGGGCAAGAATGCGGACGTGCTGAATAAAATGTTGTGGAAAATTGCAAATGAGTAAGTATGGCTTTCGATAAATATTTTAAGACATTTTGTTTATTTTCATGCACTTAACTAATTAAAATGGCAGCATCATTCATCAGAGGTGATTTGGCTTATCATTGGTAAAAAAATTAATCGATCGAACGTCCAGATGTAGATTTTGTAGAAAATAATTCAAATAGCAGTAAAACTAAATGTACCTCTTGATACAGTTCTTGAACTGCAACTGGACTGGTCCTATTGCTTGAAGTAGGGCAACATAATCCTTGGTTTAGTCACGGACATAGTCGTCCTGGACGAACATAAACTGGGGTGTTTGTTGTTTCGATGTGATGACAGATTTTCGAGTTTATTCGCCGAGCGCGTTTAAACTATATGTTGATATAGGCAATCCGCCACATTGGCGCCAGTATCAATGAGCAACGGTTAAAAGGACTTTCATTCATTGATAGAAAGTTTACTAATGCTTGCTTGTGGATGATCCGCTTAACCACATGCAGCAATAGATTCTGTTCCTTTGAGTAAAATTTATAAATCCATAACGGTATCGGTCAGGTTTATAATTAATGCTTGAGGTATATGAACAAGTTTTGGTGAGAATGACCATGTAGCGCATTTCGTAAAAAATTATGAAACAATATTATCCTTAAGAAATTAGCTACGCAATACCATTTGGGATGTACGAGTTTGCTAGGATCCCATCAAGATTTAAGAACTCGGCTGAAATATTGCAGCGCTTTATGGACGAAATCATTCGTGTATTAAATTTTGCTTTATGGACGAAATCATTCGTGTGTATTAATGATATCCCAGTGAAAAAAAATTAATGTAGGCAACCATAAATGTGTTTATTGATGACTACCGTAAACATTACGGTATTACCAGCCGCATTAATGGCAGCTGCTAAGTTAAAATTTTCCGTTTATAGAAATCGACTTTTCCAACAAACATCAACGGTTTATAAGTTCTGCATTTTTTATCACTGATGACAATTGGGTGCTAGCGATTTTGTCGTTATATCATACCATGAGGAAATTATGTCTAATGCAGTAGTAATTGCATTTTGAAGCTGTAAATAAACGATGACAGATTTGTGGCCATGTACCCATTTCAGGAGTCTTCTTTGGCTTCTGTTAAAAAAGTCTTTAGCTTAGGAGGGTTAAAAAAGTGGTCAATAAAAATTGTAAATGGCAAACGTAGCATTGACGTAGTATCACATCATAGCCTCCCGCAATGAGGTATTGAATATCGTAATGCCCAGCTTAGCCATGTTTTCTAGTAAAATATTTGCCAATTCTTTGCCCGTAAGGTCAATGACCGGAACAAAACCTCTCCCCGATTCGCAAATAAAAACATACTTTGATAACCTGATTACTCCGTAAATATTGAACCTACAAAATGTGAACCAAGTGTGCCAAATTTGGTTTACATATCACACCAAAAAAAGCCATTCCAAAAAAAAAAAATGGCTTGTGCAATTAATAGGGAAGCACTTACTTTTTTTTACCAAAAACCGCGGGACCGCCCGAAACAAGGTATTCTACATTCGACAGAAACTAAATCGACAGTTATCTCAAAGTTTTTTGGCCTAGAATGAACAGTGATATCAATAATTGGGTAAAAAATTGTATGGATTGTTAAATTACGAAAATAACATGACACACGCCATCTGAATTAGGAACATTCGCTCCTCCCATCTGAAAGGTTTTTTTTTGTTTTTGAACCCAACAATTTTTTCTGGGGCCGAAGCTCTTCCAACTCTTTCGCGGTTTATTTTTAACGTCCTACCTTACGCCGTCACCAGCCAAATCGAGGACGCACGAATATTGGTTTGATTTTAAATCCATCTGCACATTGCATTGCTGCAGTCAGCCTGTACTGACATGGACGATCGTTCGGGCCATGGATTCTGCACTCCGACAGAGGGACATAGTTGTGTTCTTCGTCATCACCGATCGTAATCAGGTGATGAAAAATCCCTTTTGCAACCCTCCCCTGTTGGGATTCGAACCCGGTACCTGCCGTCCCAAACACCGCAGCTCAGCTGAAAGTTTAAAAACAAAAGAAAAAAAAGAAAAATTGTGGACAAGTTCCATCACTAGAGAGTGCAGATATTTTTATAAACGAGGTTGAAAAAGGCTATCCGTAGAGACAAAAGGAAAAAATGGCGGGACTTTCTGTCTCAAAGGGCAACTAAAACCACAACCAAGGATATGTGGAATAAATTTAACACAGTGAGAGGTCAGAGAACACAAGGTAGAAATGCCGTGGTAAATAACAAAGAAAATGGAAATCAATTTGTACAAATGATGGTGATTGTTCCAAATAATTTTGGTCTAAAACCTGCGGGTTTTAGATACTCCAAAGCCTACAACCCCAGGAACTAATCGAATGTTTTATAGAATGATTGCAAATTTCGATTTTGAAGCAAAGGTAACTTTGCCTAAAACTCTTCAGATACCGGAAAAGTGTAAAAAATCAGAGTGGTACCAATACCAAAAAGAGACTAGGATAGAAATCTGGCAACAATAATTACAGGGGAATATGTATGTTGAATGTGTTTATGAGAGTATCGCATATGTAGCTTTGAATAGGTATATTTGGGAATCTGAATCGAATGAATCTGAACGTTTGAGTTTTAAAGCGTTATCAAAAGGGTGAGTAAACTGAAATGGGGATCTCATTCGGGTATAATTGACATTTTGCGAAAGGCACTCCAAAACTGCATATGAAACGAGCGTGTGTGGTGATGGTTCTAAGGTTGGCTTTAACGCGTTAATGGTAATAGAGAATGCATATGCTAGAGTGGTATTGGGAGCAATTGACTCTACCTTAATAAAAACTTTATAGTTTGAAATGGGTGATTCACCTCTCAATTATAAAAGAGAGTGGATCAACATGCTTGATTAATGAATGAACTGATAGCCAGATTGTCCATTTGAAATAGTATACAGATACTAGTGTGAGTGATAATCCAACACTAAAAAAATGTTGAAAGTAAATATGCAGCTGCATATAATGAATGCTGAGTTGATTGGGATTATGGAAGGAGTCAATTTGGCAATGAAAAAAGGAAGAAAGGAAATTCTTAATTTACCATTTTTTCCTTTATTTTCAGTTTAGGAGCTTAGGGCGTATACTAGCCTGGACCATCGTATTCTATTCAGGGCTATAGCTTACAGTTCCTCCCATAGCCTCATAATCTCATAGCTTTTGTCTTTCTAATCCTATTTTGAGACAGACTTTTTATGCAAAATCAGCTTCTGAATAGCACTTTTAACTTCCTGTCCCGTTGGTGGATGGTTATTTATGGTTTCGTTATAGTTACCACCAGACATTTTGTTCGTCATCTGTTCCGTTGTCCTCGAGGAACTGTTTCCATCTATTTAACTATGTTGATTTTCTGTGGTTACGATTTGCTCAGATGAATCTTTTATTAGTGGTAAGATTGCGAATTTCCCGGTGACTCTTCTTACACATTAATGTACTATGCGCCATATTTCTATTTGCCGCTGTTGTTGCTTTTGGTGTCCGTTTTTTATACGTTTTTGGTATCCGCATCCGATCCACATTCGCAAGAAATAAATAAAAATTACTTGCATCTGCACTCGTTCAAAATGCTTAAATCCGCATCCGGACTCATCCGCATTCGCATTCATCCGCATCCACACTCATCCGCATCCGCACTCATCCGCATCCGCATTCGTTCAAAATGCTTATATTTGCATCCGCATCTACACTTATCCGCATCCGCACTCATCTGCATTTGCACTAATCCGCATCCGCAAAAACTGAAATTTAGTTTTTGATCCATCCAAAAATTAAAAAAAAAAAAGTCATTGGGTTGGGCCTGAACTATTTTTGCCGTGTGTAACATTTGATATCCGCATCCGATCCGCATCCGCAAGAATTCATGCGGATATATACGATTCAATACGCGGATATACTCATCCGATGCAGGACTCTAGTGTACAATGAGGAATACAAACTGTCTTGATATTTTTGAAAAGGTCATTTTCGAAAATAGACAGGCTGCAACCTGATTTCAACAGGTTTTGATACACGACCCAAATTTTATTAATTATTTTGTATTTTAATTCATTTTTAGAACACCCGAAAAACAAGCACGACGTAGCGGACTCAGTGAAATATTTCGAGTGATTCGGGAAAATCGATGTCACATCTACGAATGTGAACGGATACGTAATTCATTCAAAAAGTCTAATTAACACATTTAATTATGAATAATCGCACGCAATTAATTTTAAAAATTTAATAAATGTTGTAATTCTATATGTATAATTTAATGTTATATACGGAATAATTGTTGTTGTTGTTCGCAGCTTCTGCGCGTTTACTTATTTTCTAGTTTTGTGTAAGATAATAATCTTGCGATAAAATAATATTTGTTATAATTTATGTTTTAAGATAAATAAAAATAATAAAAAGGTAATTACAACAAAAAAAAAAATTATTCACCTGTATTTCATTCATTCATAAACATATTTGCTTGTCTTGGCAATATACATACACATATGGCAGATAATATTTATACGCCATTGTTGGTCCGTACTGGATCATCAATCGAGTTCCATTGGTTTCGATCTAATGGTTCTATAGACAAGCAGAGTTTCCTGCCCCGAGGAGTCAACGTTACCAACTGCGACCTCGGCGCTTGCAAAATGACGTCTTTCCTCTCAGATATTTCCGCAGCATCCATTTAAGATGGCTCAATAATATCAACCATATCTAGTCTAACGAGTCAGTCCAAGTTATGATAATGTCATTTTGTACCGTCGTTTGCTAGATTTTCAGTAATATTCAGTTGTAATTGCTTCATGACTTAGTGCCGTTGTGCACATCACACAATGGGTTTCTGGGTATTACCACGTTCTTCGAGGTCAACATATTGCTTTTCAAAATATTGTTGATTCGGACGGTAATCGGTGTGGTTGTCTTTGTACAAAATATGCCTCCATTTCGCAATGTTTATATTAAGGATTTTTGTTATCCGGCTTGCAATAAATGACTTCCAACAATTAGGATGCATCAGTGAAAAATAATTGTGGAGTTAGTCTAGCCATGAATAACTGTGTCATGAAGAAGGGCACACTTCTAGACGTGGTGTAATGATACTAGCTTTATTCGAAAAACCCTAGTTTTTACCGTTACTAACCCAATGCAAACGGCTGATGGCAATCAGCACTCAGAGATCAGAAATTCTTATTTAAGAAATTTGCGGAAGTACATCTCGGTAATTTAGCCAAGTGCGTTAATTTGGTCAGGTACTGGATCATTCTTCTCCATATTTTTGCTAAGCAGAGATTTTGCGAAATCCAACCCAAAAAGGAGATTGCTCCTTTTTTATGCTTTTATTATACAAATTTTATAGCTAAATTCATCGGTCGTAGGATTCCAAGAAATGCGAAGAAATTTTTACTATTCCTCATAAATATCAACTGGCGATTTGGAATTGTTAATTGACCATTTTCGGAGCTCAAAACCACCAGATTTGAGAAGGTTAATTAATTCTGCTTGTAACTGACACAACGTCACAGTTTTAATGGGCTAACCATATCATACATTTTGTGGATTTTGAAAATTTTTGATTTGTGCAATAAATGTCACAGTTTTAATGGGCTACTTTCGTTGATACAAATCTGTCTTTTTTCGAAAGCTAACTGCGTTAGTGTCCTCATTTATTTATTTGACATTTTCAAATTTTGGAAGTTCTTATTTACGAACTTATTCTATCCTATGCTATGCTATACCATGTTATGCGGAAACAGTTAGATAATGATTCATTTTTTCTTATAACAGCCTCTTCGACGGAGTCATTGACCCAAGCGTTATTAAGCTCAAATATTCTGGATGATGGAAAAAATGAAGTATCCTTCAAGGTACCACCTCACGACAAACAAATGCTAGAGCTTGGAAGGGACATGGAAGCGCAGCCAGTCCCGTTAACAAAAACCAGGAAAACTAAGTTCCACCTGCTTTGCGTGATATAAATTGGTGGAAACGAGAAATAATCAGGGTCATCGTGCTAATTTCCAAAATTGGAAAGGGCTGTATTAGCTTAGTAGTTAACGGCTTGTTAAAGAAAGAACAGTTTTCATCCATGCTATATACCGGAGCATCCAGAGCAAATGCCAAAGTTGTGAAAATACTAGTGAGATTGACTGATAAAATTCAAAACTTCAACTGCAGCTTTTAGATGACGAATGCAATTCAAGGAACCAGAAGAACAAGTGGCCAGGCGGATCGAGCTATTGCCACCGTACACATTCAAAACAAAGCATAGAAGGCTAAACTTGGACAACAACGATGGAACAGATGGAATGTCCAAAAGGCCCTGTTCCCTCTAAAAGCAGTGTAACAAACAGAAAGCAAAAATTATCTCCGTCGAAATTGCACGAATTGCTGGACCAAAGAGCAGTTAAGGGAAGATAAAAGTCTTGATTCGTGATGGTTAAAAGCTCAAAACGTAATTTTAAAGATACGAGTGTCAACCTAGCAAACCAACCTTTTTAGTCGCTTCCCACAACCACTCAATGATACTGTGTTAGAATTCTAATTCTTGCAAGTGCCCTCCGACCAGGGGTGCAAGTATTGCATGTGTATTGCAGAAAAGCAACGAAAATCCAAAACGCGCTAGTGCACAGTGTAAAAAATCCAACATACGAGTATACAATATACACATAACTACATAAGACACTCTCATTCCGACGAGATTAAAGTGAAAGCTATATTATGCTATATTGTGTGCAAGATGGAATTTTTCTTCTTCTTACATCGTTTTCGTACAGTTTTCTATCTTAAAACGAAATTTTATAATTTTTAATTGGATAACGGAAATATTTTTGATTTAAGATTTGTATGTGAACGATGTACTTGATTTGCACAAATATACAATAAACAATTATGTATGAAAGGTCTTGTATATATGCATATACATATATACATAATTGAACTGTCAAACTTTTGCTTTCGTGTAAATACAGTGATTTAGAATTAACCAAGATAATTAGTCGGCACGGAACGCATCTTTGAAATAATAACTTAATTCGTTTGTGAGCGGAATGAATTCGAAGTAGTGAAGATGATTAGACATAAAAAAAATTTAACGTTTTTCCAAGACGATAAAATATAAGATGATACATACAAAAGATGCAACAGTAAATTATAATATGCATACAGAAATCGAATCTATATAAAATGTGAAATCTTTTCCGGTAATCGCGCATACGTAAAACGATCAAATGGATGAAAACAATTAAAGATGACTATGGAGAAACTTTGTACAAATAGCTGATTAGAATTTGTTTGTGTGGTTAGAGCATTCGATTTTAGATGCATCGTTATAAATAATGCGATGTTTGATTTGTACTCTAAATATATTTATATTGGAAATGAGTTGTTGCGGAATGTAAATACGAAAGACCGCAATAAAATTTTCTTTTCATTTGTAATCAGATGAAATTATGAAACATTGTTGCTTAATTTGTTGTTACAAATTGATCTTAACTATGTCAGTCGGTATCTTTTGAACATATTCAATTATATTAACATTTTAAAGAAAAGTTATTCTTCTAAAACTCTCTCTTCTTCTGTAATACACCTTATTTTATATTTCTATATTCCTATGTTCCTATATTTCTATATTTCTATATTTCTATATTCCTATATTCCATATTCCATATTCCATAATCCATATTTCATATTTCATATTCCATTTTTCATATTCAATATTCCATATTCCATATTATATATTCCATATTCCATATTCCATATTCCATATTCCATATTCCATAATCCATATTCCATATTCCATATTCCATATTTCATATTCCATATTCCATATTCCATATTCCATATTCGATATTCCATATTCCATATTCCATTTGCTCTATTCCATATTCCATATTTCATATTTCATATTCCATATTCCATATTCCATATTCCATATTCCATATTCCATATTCCATATTCCATATTCCATATTCCATATTCCATATTCCATATTCCATATTCCATATTCCATATTCCATATTCCATATTCCATATTCCATATTCCATATTCCATATTCCATATTCCATATTCCATATTCCATATTCCATATTCCATATTCCATATTCCATATTCCATATTCCATATTCCATATTCCATATTCCATATTCCATATTCCATATTCCATATTCCATATTCCATATTCCATATTCCATATTCCATATTCCATATTCCATATTCCATATTCCATATTCCATATTCCATATTCCATATTCCATATTCCATATTCCATATTCCATATTCCATATTCCATATTCCATATTCCATATTCCATATTCCATATTCCATATTCCATATTCCATATTCCATATTCCATATTTCATATTCCATATTCCATATTCCATATTCCATATTCCATATTCCATATTCCATATTTCTAATTTAATATTCCCATTTTGATATTCTTAATTCCGCATTTCTAATCCCTCAATTTAAAATTTCTAATTCCTAATTCAATATTCCCAATTCATTATTTCCAATTTCAGTTTTTAATTCCCAACTCTCAATTCTTAATTCTCAATTCTCAATTCCCAATTCTCAATTTCCAAATTGCAGTTCCTATTTCCTTATCTTCAATTCTTAATTCCCAATATTCAATTTTTTTTCCTATTTCTAATCCCCATTTTCAATTTTTTAATTCCTAATTTCCAATTCTCAATTCCCACTTTTCATTTCTCCATTCTCAAATCTAAATTTCTAATTCTCAATAATCCAATCATTAATTTATAATTCATAATTCCCAATTCGAATTTTTCAATTTCTAATTTCCAATTGTAAAATTTCAATTTCAAAATTTTCAATTCCCAATTTCCTATTCCCAATTTCTAATTTAATATTGTCAATATCTAATTAATTCTCAATTCCCAATTCCATCACGGTTAGGTCATATGGAAATTTTTCCATCACGGTTAGGTCATAGTAATCTGTTTAATCTTCATCACAGCGAAACTCTGACAGCATTTTGTTGGCCTCTCAATATTAGTTGATGTTGTCGCGTTTTCTGTAAACGAGACGCAAAAGAAACTGTTGGTGATTCAGTTTTAAAGTCTTCCGTGCCATGATTTGTGGGGGACTTTATTACATCCAGTTTCATTGTTTGTTTGGCTTAATTAGACCAGCAGATGCCTTTTAACTTTCAAATTTTTAATTCCCAATCCCCAACTACCAATTTATAATTTTCAATTTCCAAATCTTAATTTCTAATTAATAGTTCCCACTTCTCCATTACCAATTCCTTATTCTCAATCCTCAATTTCCAATTTTCAATTTCAAATTTTTTATCCCCAGTTCTAACTCTCAAATTTCTGTTTCCCAGTTATCAATTACCGAATCTCGATTTGCAATTTCAAATTCTCCACTCTCAAATCTTAATTTTCAGTTTCCAATTTTCGATTCCCAATTTTAAATTCCCATCAAATATTCAATTTCCAATTTTTAATTCCTAATTTCAAATTCCCAATTTCCAATTTATAATTTTCACATCAAATTGATTATATATCAAATTTACAATTTTAAATTTCTTTTATCAATTCCGAATTCCCAATTTTTAATGGTATTTTCCTATTAACCAATTTCCAATATCCAATTTCTAAGTTCCCACTTTTAATTTAAAAAAATTCCCAATCCCCAATTCCAACTTTCAAATTTCAAAATTAGAATTCTCAAATCTCAATTCTCAAATTTCTAGTTCTCAATAATCCAATTACCAATTTTTATTTTTAAATTTAAATTTTCCAATTTCTAATTTCCAATTCCAAAATCTCAATTCCAAAATTCCAATTTCCAATGTCCGATTTCTAATTTCAAATTTAACATTTTCAAAATCATATTCTCAATTCCCAATTCCCAATTCCCAATTTCCCAATTTCCAATTCCCAATTCCCAATTCCCAATTCTCAATTCCCAATTCCTAATTCCCAATTCCCAATTCCCAATTCCCAATTCCCAATTCCCAATTCCCAATTCCAAATTCCCAATTTCGAATTCCCAATTTCCAATTTCCAATTCCCAATTCCCAATTCCCAATTCCCAATTCCCAATTCCCAATTCCCAATTCCCAATTCCCAATTCCCAATTCCCAATTCCCAATTCCCAATTCCCAATTCCCAATTCCCAATTCCCAATTCCCAATTCCCAATTCCCAATTCCCAATTCCCAATTCCCAATTCCCAATTCCCAATTCCCAATTCCCAATTCCTAATTCCCAATTCCCAATTCCCAATTCCCAATTCCCAATTCCCAATTCCCAATTCCCAATTCCCAATTCCCAATTCCCAATTCCCGATTCCCAATTCCCAATTCCCAATTCCCAATTCCCAATTCCCAATTCCCAATTCCCAATTCCCAATTCCCAATTCCCAATTCCCAATTCCCAATTCCTAATTCTCAATTCCCAATTCCAAATTCCTAATTCCCAATTCTCAAATTTATAATTTTCAATTTCAATTCTCAATTCTCTGTTCTCAAGTCCTACATTTCAAATTCAAAAGTAAAATTTTCAATTTCTAAGTCCAATTTCCAATTCGTAATTTTCAGTTTCCCAATTATATATTTTGAATTTCTAATTTTCAATTTACAATTTCCAACTCCCATTTCTCATTTCCCAATTTTCAAATACGAAATATTGAATAAATAGACCTGCGTTGGTCTAGTTAATTCGAGCGAACGTTGAAAACCAAAGAACATTCGAAATGAGTGTCAAATGCAAGAGCATGGTCTCGAATAAAGTTGAATTTAAATATGGCTGGTTAATAATCCGATTCACTATTGTTTTTAGGAACTTATTGTTCCTATTTGGTAACTCTAGTAACAAAGAGTACAGTAGTTGTGAAAAAAGTTCCTAATCCAAGAATACCACCAAATCCTATGAAGTTATTTATAGAAGAAAGCGTTGCTTGTTGTAGTTTTCTTCAGTAGTTCATTACTTAATCCGGAAGGTGAAAATCATTTTTTTATAACAGTATTGCGCATTTATCTTAAATTGCTAAATATCGTAGTGGCACAGTTTAATTTGGGTATAGTTTCACTCTGCACGCTTATTTTGAAATATGCGGTGCGTAATGCTTCAATTCTTCAACTTCCTTTATTAAATACCAAAGCAAGTGCTCTACATATTTTAATACTGAAATTCACTTAATTCACACGTGTATTTTAACAATTTTGCATGGCTGATTATTTTGATGCTCGAGGCAAATTATGATTTACAATCATGCATATCACATCAATTATGATTAATTTATAATTCCATTTCTTGGAAGAAAACAAAAAAATTGCTATTATGTAGAATTGTTTGAAATGGTTATTGAAGCAATTATAATAAAGGTAATTTGGTACAAAATGTGTTTCAGGTATTTTTATTTAAGGTAACTGAGAAAAATGCTTGAAAGGTAATGTAAATATAGTTTAGCATAATTTTAACGAATTCGGTACATATTTTTGAGGTAACGGTCATTATGAATGAGTAAATTTAATTGTAAAAAGATGATTAAAAAGCAGCTATGTGGTTCCAAATACAATACAAAGATATTGTTTGTCCTACTCGGACATTTTGTTAATGAGCTCTTACTATTGAATCGCATCAAAAATACATTAGCTCAACTTGGAGTAATCATGCACCTTCTATTTCATCGTAAACTTTAACAACATAATATTTTTGAACAAAGTAAAACTCTTCCAATGTTGAATACATTTTGGGTGTGTTCAATGTTTCTTTAAGCACCCTTCGAATTGTTGGGTTAATCTTCTTGATTAATAACGTCGTAATCGTTTAGGTTGTATTCTAACATGATCCTCAAAACGTTTTTGTTTTCCTTCACCGTCTTTACTATAGACCAAATTTTCTTCAGTTTTGGAATTGGCCAATATTTTTTCATTTAATTCTTCAGTGAATTCTCATTTCATATTTACTTAGCCCCATGGTGTCTTTTAAAGCAGCCTTGTGTTAATTTTGGGCCGAATAAATGAATTTTTACTTTAAATCGCCAAGTTATTTGTCGATGTTCTTCCTTTGTTTCAGGGTTTGAAATTCAATCATGAATATATAACGACGGCGGTTGACGTCATTATTTTAATTATTCAGAATTGGATGTTGTTGGATGTTGTGCGAAGCAAAGCTCAGTTTCGATCTGATGAGGAATTCAGTTTAAAATTAATTGTCATCTCATCAGGCCATGGCGACCGAGTGCTATGTGTAATAGCTACTTTACGCTCTATATTTATGTACAGTGTACATGTAGCGTTAGCGAATTATATGGATTTGCACGAAATATCTGAATAATTTTAATTGTGTGTGTAGCGATGGTCGCTACAAATACTTGGTAGAATGAGCCCAGCTTCTTAAATGATCAAATAATTAAGAACCGATATTTGAAAAATCAAAACTCGTTAGAAAAACACCAAGTTGTGGTCTTTACATCTCTTCTTGGATGAATGGAACATTTCGTGGGTAGAAGACTGGTTGGAGAATTCACAGAGCTACTATACAAATAACGACCTCCAATGATCATGCCATATCAAAAACAACTAACCAAGATTATCTTGGACTGGGCACCATCATGGAATTTTGGAGACTTGCGATTTGTGGCATAAATTTCTTAGTTTTTATGGGCTAACCATCATGTAATTTTGAATTCTGGAGATTTTTGATTTGTTGCATAAATTTCGCAGTTTACAAGGACTAGCCGTCATGAAATTTTGGAGATTTTCAATTTGTGGCAAAAAATTTACAGTTTTCATGGGCTAACAACCATCATGAAATTTTGGATATGGGAAATTTTTGATTATGTCCAATTTATTGAATTATAATTATAAACAGATAAATTTGTTAAATCGGCGGTTTAAAAATCTTTGACGTCGACCGCTTAAAACTTTTCTTTACTCCATCAATCATAGTTTCTACTTCTACAACCCGTACTCTACCGTCTGATCCTGACAAAGTTGAAGCCACAATTGACAGCGGCCGTTTAGTTAGTGGCAAGTTATCATGGATCAGAAGGACACCATCTTCAGACTTAAGATTGTCAGAAACCGTTGTCCACTTTGAACGAGTTTGCAAATTGTGTAAGTATTGGAAATAATACCTTTTCCAAAAAGACTCAATGAGTTTGCTTATGAGTTGATATCGAGAAAGACGATTTTCCGGCCGATGATTGTAGGAAAGTTCCGGCAGGGCTTGAATTATGTCTCCAGTTAAAAAGTGACCTGGAGTCAATGGCTCAGGATCATTTGGATCATCAGACATTACTGAGAGTTCATTATTCATATTTTCATTATTCATCGCATCTATATTTTCTATGTCCCGTATTCAATAACTTAACACCGAAATAACGATATGACACAATAAAGGAAGCAGGAGCATGTTTTAACTGTTTCAATCCAAACCATAAAAATCCTGAGTGACGATCTACTAGATGCAAAATTTGCCATAATTCCCATCACACTCTTTTACATTTTGAGTACCCCAAACAAACCAAATCTAACAAGAATATCACTCAAGATCAACCACCGTTCAATCTGCTAATCGGCAGCCAACACCTAAACAAAACTTTCATTCAGCGTCAAACTTATCGTCCAATTTTAATGGAGATAATAGAACTTTTGAACATTCAACCATTTTACCAACAGCGTTGGTAAAGTTTGGAAAGTTTGAACAAAGAGTCAGCCATAACTTTTCAAATTTTGAAACTTAACGTGATGCAGTCGAATGAAACGCTTCAAAGATTTTGGGAAATCGAAAATGTCCCATCTAAAAGATTCCTATCCGCATAAGAAAAATCACGTGAAACAGATTTGTCTCAAACATACAACTCTTGAACCCAATGGAAGATATATAGTAATGATTCCATTTCGTGACAACTTAAAAGATCTCGCTGTGTCCAAATCCATAGCATTGAAACGATTGAATTATTTAGAGAGGAAATTAAATCGCGATCCCTGTTTTAAAATGTCATATGTAGAATTCATTGATGAGTATCTCCAACTGAGTCACATGAAACTTGTCGATGACACTAACAATTTCAAACCAACTTATTACTTGCCACACCATGCAGTTGAACGGCCTTCTAGCTGTTCTACCAAACTCCGCGTAGTGTACGCATCTGCTAAGACGTCAAGCAAAATTTCACTAAACGAGAAAATGTTAGTGGGTCCTATACGGTTCAGCATTATTATAATTTTATGAAAGCCGAGTCTTTTATGAGGGCCGGATATGTTGAACATTTTTTATGTTGCAAACTTCAATTCCGGAGCTGATTCAAAAGGATTTCCAAAAAAAATTATAAAAAAACACAAAACTTTAATTTTACAATTTATTTTATTCTAAGTAAAGGTTTCCTTTTTTGGCTGTTTTGTATAGCGTTCTTTAGCAAACAAAAAAACAAAACTTTTTCGATGCTTTCTTTTCTAAAAAGGCAAGGAACCAATTTTTATATTTTGGACACTGAACTATAAAAAAATATATAAATTCTACAGGGTGTTAAAATTAAAAATGTACAAAATTTTTTCTTGATTTGTTTTTTTTTTAATTATTTAAATTCCAACAGATTATGGCATAAATTTTTCAGTTGAATTGGGCTAACTAACCATCATGCAAGTTTGAATTTTTGAAATTTTAATTTGTGCCATAAATTTCACAGTTTTCATGGGCTAACCATCATGAAATTTTAGATTTATGATTTTGGAGATTTTCGATTTGTGGCATAAATTTTTCAGAATTATTGGCTAGCTACGCCCAAAATAATTATTAATGGTAGTAGCTTTTCTTTTATATGGTCTTATTGGACCCTGTGAGGAATTTTATTTTCCGCCTAACCATCAGGTTAACCAGGCAAGCATTCCCTCATGCGTCACTTTGGGTCACGAACTATTTCCTTAATATTAATAGAAAGTTTTCCTAATTCTAGAGAGACCACTTTCTGTAATTTATACAATGCCCAGTCATTAATTCATTCTAGCAGATTTGACAATGTATCCATTTTTCAAAGGTTACATTTACAATGGTCTATAAATTCTCGCCATCGCTATCTGTAAATTATATTCTGTAAATTTAGCATAACGTTTTCTAAAATAACAAATTCATTTTTGTTAAGTCCCATGACCTAAATCTCATCTATATCTCAAAAATATTTTTTATTTTACTCTCTACAAAGTCGTAAAATATACAATTCTCATGTTAATGCAGATCGTAAAATTATAAAATCTAATTTGAAAGATAAGAGATAACAATATATATTATATATATATATATATATATATATATATATATATATATATATATATATATATATATATATATATATATATATATATATATATATATATATATATATATATATATCCAAGATAATAGAAATATTAATTTTACGACATCAAATTATTTAATGAGATTTTAAATTTTTTATTCGAGGTAGATAGATATGCGGTGAGACATACCTCCATTCAATTTTAAATAGTTAAAGATTTTGCACAAAATTTTAACCCGATTTGACAGCAAAAAATGTGTCTCGCGTACGAGTTTCGAAATTTGTTTACGATATGCGGCAAATCAATTAAATATATTATTTTATATACTGCCCTAGGCTATATGCTATATATACACGTAGTTAGCTGACAAATTGTTATTTTTTCCGGTGTTATTGAACTTCTGTCAATCGAAATATGAAAACAAACAAACAAATTGTATTATGTAACACTCGTGTATGGTCATTTTGGACGTTATAGAGAGATTTATACAAGACTATGTATACAACGATACATGCACTATGGATAATTTATCGTTTTTTTTTATTATTATTTTTTATGAATAAATTAGGTTCGATGTGGTTCGATGTAGGAAATATTTAAACAAGTTTTCCTTCCTCTATTATATCGACTTTCTTTTCTCATTATATTACAAGCGATAATCTATCTTATCTCTGTATATTATATATTTACGATTCAGGTTCATTGTGTCAACCTCCTCTAAATATATATATATATATATATATATATATATATATATATATATATATATATATATATATATATATATATATATATACACAATTTTTAGTTTTACTGTTCAAAAGTCTAGCTGAGACTGTGTTGACGTATTTTAAAAGCGCAACCTAGGTATTTTCAGCCATAATATCGTTCAATACTTGTTCATTGGCAGTTATGTTATAGGCATAATTAATGACTGCAGTGAACACAATATTTCTAAAAAGTTTAGCTCGCTCCAAATATTTATTAAATATTTAACGACATTGGGATACTGTGTCATGTTAAATTGAGTCGTAATCCATTCGCCAAACATTGCACATCGCAATGTACTAATAACCTAATTTAAATTGGAATTCTTGTAGTATTGGGTAAATGTGTCTTGTGTTCTAAGTGTTATAGACGTTTTAGTGTTTGTGATGTAAAGTTCTCAGGTAATTTCGATAAATATTTTGTTATAAATCAGTGTTTAGTGTATTCAAGTAACAATACCAAAAAAAGTGTAACGGGTCTTACTCATCGAACGATGAAAACTCACCCTCACAGTAAGTTCATAACTGTTAATTCTTAAAATTTTTATTTTATTTGTATTATTATGTATTAGGTTTGCAATTGTTTTGTGCTTAGTTGAATTATTTTATGTGAATAGATTACATTGTCAGCTGTTATTAGGATGTTGGTGTTACTTTTACGTTCAAACTCCTGTAACCGTATTATTTTAACTTAAGTGTTGGTTATTTTAATAAGTTATTATACAATGTACGCTCGGACCTAACAATCGTACATACATTCAAATGAATCCGTTATAAAAACATTGGTACAAAATATTTATACAGAGTGGACCAAATGATAAATTGCAAATTTAAATTTAAATTTTATCATAACTGAATTAGTGTTGCTTGTCTGTTAACTTTTTCTAATATTGAAATATCAATCATTGCCACCACATTACAAAAGTTTATATTTAAATAAAAAAAACGTCACTGTTAAGCAATTGGCAACGCATGGCTGTCACATGCCTAAATTATTTTACAGGCATTATCTTGCTTAAGTTTTAAGTCTTTAGTCTTAAGTCTTGCTTGCAACGTAAGGAACGTAGTATTCTGTACTTGTCCACAACTGGTAAATTTTTTGAAGTTGTTCGTTAGCTGTAAGTCATTAAGTCATTAGGTCATCTGTTCAGAAATATTTCAATAATACGTGCAAGTGAGCTTATTTGTTCAGAATTTTAGTTGCCTAGAAAAATGCTGATACTTTTACGTAGGTGTTTGTCGGAAGGCTGTAGTGTTTCAGCAATTACACTCTATACTTGTTTTTAAATTTAGATATCAAAATTCGTTTGTGTTGGTTTTAGTTGCATTGTTTGTTGCTTTTTTAATAGCCCGCTTTCGAAATAGACATTGAAAAATCTGTTAGATTGTGTTTATGAAATCAAAAATTAAGGATGTTGTCATCTACGTTAAGTCGTTTGTGGCGCTATAAAATCAATTCTAAAATCATCTATAAAAACTGAAACTGATTCTCAGTGATTTATTTTGTGGTTTTGATACCTCCATATCAATTACCAAGAGTGTAGCTCCTCTTGAAGTTCTACCCTCCTGATATGTTGGGATTAAAAGGATTTTGGGGCACCTATAGTAAGATTGCTCCCATGAACTATACGAAACATTTGGTATTGGATGCTGAAATCTGGATTACGAAAACTAAATTTTTTAAACAATCTGAAGTTTTCGGTAAACTTCAAAGCGAACTAGAAACGTCCTGGGGACCCACGTTTTTATTCTTAATTACTGTGACACAGTAATTAAGAATAATTAATAATACTCAATAACATAAGAATAAGAATAAAATAATACTCAAAGCATTTACCTATTCCACTTCAACTTTCAGTAATTGCCTAGTATAAAATACCACCGTAAGTAGATAAGTCCTCAGTCATCCAAACCACCAATACTAAGCACTCAACTAGATTATAATATTTGCAATGGCTTTCTAGTACCTGAAAATTCTCAAAAATTAGTGGTCAAAAATTAGTTGGTCTCTTAGACGGGAACCGCTCCGTGACATTTTAAAACTGGATATTTCAAAATAGGATTTGACAAAACGAGATAAGGTACAAAACTGGATATTTCAAAACAGGATATTTCGACATGTGATTTAAACTGAAATGATTTTTTAGGAAAGTTCTGGAATATGGCCAATTAGAGAGGAACTCAGCGAGTTCTTAATCGATTTTGATGAAATTCGATACGTAGGAAGAAAATGGAATTTAAAAATGATTTTTTAGGAAAGTTCTAGAATATGGCCACTTAAGAAGGAACTCGGTGATTTCTTAACCGATTTTGATGAAATTCGATATGTAAGATGAAAATGAGATTTTAAAATGATTTTTTGGGAAAGTTCTGGAAATTGGCCAGTAAGATTCCATACTTGAATATTTCTAAGGAGAGAAATAGAATTTCCCTTCACTTAATGTTTTTTTTCCTTTAATTGTATAATTGAATTTGATTTTAAAACGTTTTTTGGGAAGACCTCTGGAATATGGCCAATAAGGTTTCATACTTGAATAATTTTAAGCAAAGAGATATAATTTTCCTTCACTTAATGGTTTTCTTTAATTGCTGCTTTTCTCATCTTATTAAAATAATCATTGACTTGATCGAGTTTACTGTCAGTAAAATTTATTCTCATTTATTTTTTTATCCTTCTACTTAATATAACTTTTCTTCACTTTAGAGAATCTATGTGAAAAAAATTAATTAATTTTCATCAACATTTTCATCCAGCATATCGAATTTCATCATAATCGGTTAAGAACTCACCGAGTTTCTTCCTTACTGGCCATATTCCAGAACTTTTCCAAAAAAACATTTTAAAATCCTATTCCCATTCTACATATCGAATTTCATCATAATCGGTTAAGAACTCACCGAGTTCCTTCCTTACTGGCCATATTCCAGAATTTACCCAAAAAATCATTTTAAAATCACATTTTTATCATACATATAGAATTTCATCATAATCGGTTAAGAACTCACCGAGTTCCTTCCTAATTGGCCATATTCCAGAACTTCCTAAATAATCATTTTAAGTTTAAATCACATATCGAAATATCCAGTTTTGTACCATATCTCGTTTTGTACCTTATCTCGTTTTGAAATATCCAGTTTCGAATTATCCTATTTTGTCAAATCCAGGTGTAAAATATCCAGTTTCGACCAATACTTCTCTTAGACAGTGGAGCATCGATTAGCATCTTTGGGAAGGGTTCTCTTGATATTATATAAAAGGGCAATCTTAATTAAAGAAAGTGGGTTAGGTACACCTAGTAGATAATTGAAAGAGCACATAATTGATGTTGGTGATAGCCATCTCATCCAACAATGATTTTATAGTATGTCTCCAGTAAAACAAGACTAAATTTATCAATAGCCTGACAGAATGCCAAGTATGGGTGTGATAGAGGAATTAAAAAGAAACTGAACAACTCTCTCCAAATTGAAAAACCTTCTCTCATCAGCACTAGTTTTTGCCAATGCTTCACAGTAATTTCACAGTAATTACGGATCTTGCAAGTTTCAATTAGCTAACATCACAGAAATACCTTAGAGGAAGATTGGTACACTGGTGTCTTAAGCTTAAATGGTATCCCAGATTTGTTGTTTTGTGCTTACTGTACGTCAGTGATGGAATTTGCATCTGATTTGTGTCTGAATGCAGCTACCACTGTTACATTACCCAAATCACCGAATAAAAGATCTAATTTTGTATATAAGATTTGACCCAAATATAACTCAAGGCCACTGGCCAGGATTAAGGTATCAAGCCTTATATAAATTCCTACAAAATATGTAAAATCACGAAAGCTACCAATATTATATCCAAGCCAAAGATGTGGTCTGCATCAAATATCAGAGAATATTTCAGAAAATATACGTACATGTTTGGGGCCCATACCCAAAATCAAAAAGTGGAAAACTTCCATTTTAAACATTGAAACATCTCGAAACGTCCATCATCACTTTTGCGATGTCTTGAGTACCTGGAAAATATGTTCGTTTATGTAAAATAACAGTAATGCAGTCACAATGTTGTGGCAAAAATCAAAAAAAGTTACCAGGAATTTTGGCAATTAGCTATGGTGTAAGGCACGGAGATGCTCCGTTCCCGATACTCTTTAATCTCGTGCTAGAAATTATCTTTCGTAACAGCAAAACACATCACGACAACATCCTGCACCATACGTCCTTCCAGGTTCTGGCATATGCAGATACTATTTACATAGTTGGACTAAATGGCAACGGTGTTAGAAACTACTCGGGTCCTTTGTGTTGATAATTGTGAGAGAAGTCCCTGTAAAAACTTGTTTATTACTGTTATAATAGTCCTGACTAGTTGTTGTGTCTAATATACGCCACTGTATACATCACTCGAGTATTCTGAATTATTGTATTCATTTGACTTTATACGAACGTACTGTCAACAATACATAAATGAAATTTTAAATTCCGGATTTCATTGTATTAAAATACCAGAATTTGCAATAAGCATATAAAAGCATATATTTCATAAAAACGAATTTATCTTAACGACTTTCAAAATGTGTGTGTGTTTCGATTGCAAAAAAAAACAGTAAATCTGAGTATATATCTCTTCCCTACCTGCATCTGTCATATTATCGTGCGCTAAAAAATAAAAAAATAAATTTATATTTCCAAAATGTATTGTATTATAAATCTACGATTATATCCATTTATGTACTCATATATGTTGCAATTGGAAAACCCTCATACATCATGATTCATGTTATGTGTGCGCGCCTTCAATTACATCGTGTGTGAGCCGCGTGATTATAAAATAGAAAATAACAATTGTTACCTCTATGTGCAATCATCTTAGAAAAATATGACAAATTATAATTTTGTGTGTAGTTAGTAGTGGTAGCAATAAAATATTAAAACTATTCTTAACATAAATTATAATAGTGACAGATTTCCACATTCCATTGCACATCTTATGAATTTTTATTTTTTATCTTCTTTGCGCTTTATATCCAACTTTCTCAACTCGCATGAATTGTAAAATAAATATAATGATCTCCAACATTATCCTTTGGTTATTGTAGGATTCGACTTAATGGTGGCATCACTGGAGTTGGCAACACCGTAAAAAACTAAAATTTTAAAAATTAGGTCTTTTATAGGCTCAAATCAAAAGACATGTGATTAAGGCACAAAAAAGTAGACTGGCCATTATGAACTTCTGGAAATGTCTTGTAAAGATACAATTTGGAGTTGAAGCTGTTAGGGAAGCTATATTGTTGGTATGACCTTGTTTTTTTTTATTACAAATTGATATTTAAAAAAAAATCCAATATTCTTTAGGTCTTTCACTACGAGCCATTAGTTTGGCATTATACAAATTTCAATTTTCGTCGAATTTTAAATAAAACTTAACTTTATCTTAACTGCATTTTACTTTTCTCTCAAGTGAGCACAATCTGGATACCTCAACTTTTTTCTTTTAGCTGAATATTTCGATATTATTCGATTGTCAGTCGATTTGCCGAATCATAGTTTTTTCCTGGGAATATTGGTATACAATTTCTATAAGACCGTTGGTCTTGAATTTGCCCAGATTGTGCTTTTAACATCTAATTCATAATTAAAAGCTTTTATGTTATACACCTGTGAAATGTTACACCTGTCTACATGAAAATGTATTTTTTTGCAGTACTCTATGATCTGATAAAGAGACCAGTAAAACTACTTTTAGTTACCCGATTTGATCAGTCAAGACACGGTCAAACAATGCCAACCACTAAAGCTCTAGTATTACTTGTGCTTTTTGAAGTAAAATCCTGTTGTATGAAGTTCAGAAACTGATAATAATTTTCCATCTTGAACTGTTGTGCTGCACGAAACATTTTTAGTTGTCTGATACTGAGATGATGTCGATGAACAATTTTCAGTATTTATTCCGATCTGCTCCGTAAGCTAGATTTAGAAGATTTTTATGTTCCAGAATTTCTTTTTGGCTCTATTAGAAGTAAATTTGACAAAAATGAAGTTTATTAGCGTTTTGTTGTTTTTTGGCTAGATTGTCGCTATTCTTTACCAATGTATAGTGAGTGCATTCTCAATATAGTCAACTGACACGTTAAATTTTATGGTTTTTGATATCCAGTGTCACAGTAAGTGGATTATGTGAGTGAACTGGAATTCCAGAGATTAATTTAGAATTATAATTTTTTCAAAATTAGATTTTCCTAGTATAGGTACTCATTAAACCCATAAGCTAAGTAGATTCGGATTTTGAAACATCGAAACCGAGAAGACGTTCTTAGAAAGGCGAAAACGCAGTAAAATGGCCCACAGTGTTGGACGGTATGGCCTATCAGCAATATGTTATTTAGCGACGGTTTCCCACAAATTCTTCACAAGGCTTTAAATACTACCCTTAGTAGAGTGGTAAAGTTTCGTTACTTTATTAAAACGCCATGATGCGGCATGTAGTAAGCTTTTGAATTAACCGGACTATCAAACTTTATCATATGGCCAAGCTGACTATATTCAGTTAAAAAATCAGTATATAGACAAAGAAGTGCGTTCATCGTCTGTATAATGCGTTGAGTTGAGAAACTCAACTGTGTGGTAATTGCGGTAAAGTTTTGTTAGGTCGGATTTAAACGACAACCGGATGATGAATCGTCCATCTGGTCTGCGCACTGTGTTCACTTTGTAGAACTTAACACGAGAAACTTCTTGGCCATCTGCTTGGATTTTCAAAGCAGATTTTCTTTAGAGGATAAAGAAAGTACAATTAGTTTGGATCTACGTTTTCGTTAATGTTGATGCCAGTGAGTGGTTGCACACCTGACTCGGTTACGAAAGAGGTTTGTGATCCGTAATCGAGTAATTCTCAGTATTCTTGCTTGATTGCGTGGTTCTCGGCTATCCAAACCATAGCTGTTGGTAAAACTGCACTAGAATTCGATGCCAAATTTGATACCATCGGCTAAGTCAAAGAGCGAAGGTGATTATTCATCAGAACAGTGTTTTGTTCATCAGTATGCTGTGATCTATATGACGTCTCCGGTGACAGATAGCACATGTAAACTTTGAACAGCAAAACTTATCAAGGTGCCGAGAGTTTGAGCAATTGAAACATCTGTTTTATGAAGGAAGATGTTCTTATTTTATTCACGAACCTCCAGAGCCTTGTGTTTGTTGCAATCGAACACATGATACATACTGAACAAGAGCTGAATTAAGGTTCAAATGGATCAGTAGAAACGCAGTAGATTTGGCTGAATAATGGGTGTGTTGTGTCATGACAGTAGGAACTGCGGATTTGTGTGGGACCCTAATTGCATCTAGAGCTTCTGTTTGTGCATTCAAAAATGTCACAAGTTGATCCTTAAATTAACTGTCTCTTCTGCACACAACATTTTCATCTCGTCATCTATCCTGCGATTAGCAGGTAGATTAACCACCGGTCAGGCACCTCGGCAGTGTTCCCTATTGCATTTTGGCCTACTTTATATGACCATGGCGTCATTGCCTCTGCTTAGTTTATGTCAACGATTGGCATATGGCATACCAAAAAGACAAATATTACTTCAATTGACTCTGTGCCACATTAACGACCAATGAAAATGTGGAAATGATGATAAATCTCAGTATTAATCAAACTAAAACCATTAATAATGCCAAATAATAAACTTGGTTAACCGTTATTTTGGAATATTCGGTAACCATTTACGGTCCCGAGTTCCTCTGATAATCGAGTTTCGACATATTTCATTTATTATATTTTTATTTAATGAATTTTAGCCATGAGTTCTTATACATACTCTCCGTATTTTGTACTATTTTTAGGTTAGAAGTGAAAAGTTCTGGCCTAGATTGAAAAAAGATAATTTTACACTTATCTCTGTTTAAAGCTTGTTGATAGTTAAATATCTTCCTATTCCTTCTGTAATATATGACAGTTAAATATATTACTAATTGCTACTAATAAATAACAGCCCTGTGGAGCCCTTTGTGGAACCCATCAATTTTGAATATTTTTTTATATGGGTTGCGTCGCCTCTTTATATTATTTGGTTTCTGGTAAAACCTTAATCAAAAACTCTCGATATAAGTTTAAATACTGCTTTAAAATATTTATACATTTCCACAAAAAATTGGAATATGGATATATTTGTCATAAAACGGTTAATTCAATTGATTTGCAATGTTAATCCAATTTTTTTAAGATTTAATTTGTATTAATTTTAAATTTTGCGTCAAATAAAGGGCATTAAATTAAATTTCCGTGCGATTATATGACGTATTTTTCATGTAATGGTTAATTTATATGATTTGTAATATTTAATCAAATTTTATAAAATCTAATTTATATTATTTTATAATTTTTATAATTTCATATTTTTATAAATGTAATAAATTAATTAATTGTAAATTAATTCAAACAAAAACTAATAGCCTAATTTTTTACAGCCTGCGGCTTGCAGAAGTTATATTATTTTATTACGGATTAATTGATTAAAATTATCATTAGTAATTTTCGGGCAAAAACTAATACAATTTATTACAGCATATGGCTTGTAGGCATTATATTATTGTATAATTATATTATTATATTAAGAACTAATTAATTTGTAATTTCAGATTAAAAATTAATTCAATTTATTACAGCCTACGACTAATAGCAATTAATAGATTTAAAATTAATAGATTCTGTTTTCAGGGAACCTTTGCAGATAGCAGATGAATGGTGGCATACTGGAGTTGCTGACAAGAGATGCCCGAACGCAAAGCAGTTCAGTAAAATTGTGATTGTCTTATGCTTACAGTAGTTCGAATATTGGATACCGGGTACAAATCAAATCGTTTAAGAAGGGCCTTAAATTTGTTTTTACTTTCTTTTGTGAAAGGACGTAGTCAATTTGATTATATTTACTGAAATATTCAAGGTGACTGACATTAACATGGAGAACATGCATCTGCAAAATACAAGCGCTAAAATGCAAAAATTAATTGATTACGAAATTCGATCACAATCTGCAGAACTAATGTTCAGATGTTAAAAAAGAAAACAACTTCAGCAAAAAAAAAAGCTAACATGATAATTTAATTTGAAAAATCAATGCTCTGTTTAATTTTACAAATTTCGAAATATTTTTAAAGCTTTACATTTTTCTTAGATCGCTGATTATATAATGTTTTGTGTCAAATTGGCCAACCCACCACCATATATTAATTCAATATAATATATACAATTAAATAAGAAAAATTACCAATTATAAAATAATAATTTAAAATAAATGTCATCTTCCGCATTGATACCTCCATAATATATAATTAAAATTCCATTTTCAATTTATTAATTGCGGCAACAACAAGTAAAAACACAAAAACAATTTCCATTTGTACTAAAAAATTAATATAAAAAAATGTTAAACTTCCGTGATTCGTTTACACGAAAAAAAAAAAAAAGTTTTTCCCAAACGAGTTTATGTTGAATTATTTATAATTTTGCTTTAATTTAATTTTTTACAAGTAAAACCTATTTTTTTATGTTGAGCCATGGTGTCACAACAATTTCTTCCGCCAACAGTGTGATTCTCTTAAATTCGATCTCCTTTCGAGTGTTATGCAATCGAGTTCAACAGACACAAAACCATAAAAAATTATTTAACACGAAAATTAAATGAAATAACCGTTAAACTGACCATACACTTTATTGTAATTACAAAACACATAAAACACTAAAATATAAAAGTTAAAGCAGCATATAGAATTAGGACAAGTTAGAAGTCCTCTTTATTGATATGAGAGTGCTTTTCAACAACAGGGGCTCTTAAACACACAAACCAAACCAGTACTGATTCTAGATAATGTGGAACGCTCAATTACTCTATATATGTTACCACTCTTTATATCCACACCTAATTAAATTGTTTCTCGACTTGTAGCCAATAAATTCATTTGTAATCAGTTTAATAAGCCATAATTAATTAACATCTAAACATACCTAGTGCGGCTAATTAATCGATTACGATTTGAAAACGTATAGCATTTAATTTAATTATGTAGACACACAATCGAGGATCGAATACATTATTGAGTAAAGTAACAAATGAAGACAAGTGCACTGGCGTGGTGTAAGTGGTAACCTCTGCTGCTGACTCACTGTTTAACATTCTTTAATTTTTTTCTTACTTTTTCTTAATAATTTATCGTTTAAACATTTTGTATATAAGTTTTCAAGTTGATCGGTCAATTAATTTTGTTGTTGTTGTTGCTTGTAGATCGAGTTAATATGAAACACTCACACAAAATATCATTATACTATCTAATAGTTTTGAGGTTCGTTTTTAAAGAGTTATCGCACGTTAATTGAGTGTTAGAGGAGTGACTATGACTAAGATTTTTATTATTAAGAAAGACAGTTATATGATATAGATGCGCTTGTAAAAGTTTTGTTTTTTTAGTGCGCAAAGATAGCTTGTGCTATGCAAGGAACTAAGTTCAGAGGTAACTAGTTGAAATAATTATGATGGGAGAAAATCACTTTGAATCCCTAATGGAACGTAACTATCTACCACACACATATCTATCTTTGGTGATATTGACAATTTTATAGATGGTGAATTTGTCAAATTAATGCATTATGTTGGGCATTTAAAGGCGAACTATTATTACCGATCATCTACAGATCACTCTGAAGCGTGTGTTGAAAAAGGAACCAGAAAAATTTTCCTTGATGATCAGGCAACACCCATTTTTTACATCCACACATTACATATTCATCGAACAGTCAGTAGACATTGTTCTGCTCTGAAGCTGGGTTTTGAGGAATTTGAGCTAAGTTGTAACCAAATGTTGTGCTAGTATCAATACTTACATTTGGCTATCAATGAGCTTCTTAGTTGTGAGCTATCGCAATAAAGATTTGGTTAGCCTTGCAAAACTATGGACATAAGGATTATCCCTACAAAATTTTACTATGTGATAAATAGTGACTTCGACGATCTGCAATTTTAGACAGGCGGGTTCTATAATTTATCCAAGCAAGTGTTTTTATATCAGGAAATTGAAACGTATTTTTTTTAGTTTTTCTTAGTAGTCTTGCTAACCCACAGCGATGCACAAGTTTAATTTGAACCTGTTATTTATGCTTTTAATGGTGCCACGTTTATTTATATGATCAGTATAGTCAAACCTTGCTATCATTAGCCTGTAGTTAAATTTATTATAAATTACAGCTGCATATGTATCTTTTGATGAAAGACAGAAACCATGCTGTTCACTTAGCTTAACATTGCCGTGCCTAATTTATCGTTGTAGTCCAATTACTTGTAGTATTTGTGATTGGCCGATATATGGAATCCATTTTGTTTCAAATTCTTTAGGTTATTGTGTAACACAACCAAAACCTTATGTCCGTAGTTGCTCCATGGTAACCTTTGCTTTGCGATTTCTATTCAGTTTAACATAAACTTCTTTGTAGTAGCGTACAAAGTGTGTAAAAGTGTGTTTTTAGTGTGTAAAAACGTAACAAATGGTGACAGCGGTGGGATTGTGAATAATACAAAAATGATGATTCTCAACAAATTGAAAGGTACAGAATAGGAAAAAGAAATGGAGTGATGACATTTACCAATTAATGTTAATAAAAAGACGTTGGTGGTGCATAAGTTGTAAATTTGAAATAGATAAGATGAATTTGAAAACAAAAATAATATACAAGAAGAAATCGTCGAGATAAAAGTAGAAAAAACACAATGGTTGGTTAAGACAAATAAAGAACCATCAGGGACTTTCAAAGTAGCCGACATGTGATGGAGGACCATAAGCAGTAGCAGAGCGGATTGATTTAAATGATAGCTGAAAATCAGAAACTTAATTATGGGTGATATGAAATAAAAGATCGTAGATGACCAAAACAAAATTGAAAATTGAATAAAAATTTCAACGGCTCGAAAAAGAGTTATTGGACATTAAGTAAACCGAACAACGTCGCAATCACTCCATCATATTAAATTAATCATTTCGGTTGGCATATTGAGAGATTGTTTCATCTAGTACATCAGAACAGTTGTAATGTTATCTCCAAAAGCCACATTTGTAAAGACCATCGGTTCCTCAATAACTAACGAGACAGCGCATATAAAATCATCAAACCGGTATTCAAGATTCAAAAATAAAGAGGGAAAAAGATGAACCAGCGATAAGAGGCAGCAGTCGTCAATTAAATTCAAAAAATGCAATCAAAAAATCGGGTGCTGGAGATTTGATTAAATGAACCAAATATCAACGGACACCGCCAAGGGACCAAGCAGCGGCAGGCTAAAATGTTGTGGATATGACAATGTCGGTTATATTATGACGAGAATGAAGGTGGAGGAGGGTAAAATCATTATCTCTTCAACCATAACACAAGAGGGATGAAACAGTAGACAAGGAGTGAGGGCCAAAAGCTTCGTGATCAAACATCGATAGGAAACTGCACTTGAAAATATCAATGCGTTATCAAGAAGACCATGCCGAGTAGATTGCAAGCATTGCGGCCGAGTGGAAGACAAAAAAGACACGTGATAATTTTACTATCGAAAAAATCGAAAGAATGATCTTTTAAAGAAATTGGAAAGGAGCACATGAAAGACTCAGATTAAGAAAGAATTAAGAAATAATTAAATTGCAGATGAAACTCCAGTAGCAATCGTTAATAGCAGTACCTAAGGTAAACATTGCCTAAGTTAAAGGCCAGCTCAAAGAAGTCAAAGTACAATGCGGCAATACAACTTTGGGGCACCAATAGACAACTATCACAAATGCTTTGTTGAATAAATATAACTGTCGATATGGGCTACCGATAGAAGTTCATTTGGAATTTCGAGTCAGTTGTATTTCAGGAGATGTGCCAAATGCTGGCCGTAAAATAAAAAAATAAATAGATCAAAAATCAGACAGTACGGTGGAGCGATTTAATACCCCATTAAAGGAGTACATTATCAAGATACTGGAGAAAACCCAGCGCAACTGGGGTCAGAAGATTAGCAACGGTTATTTTTGATAATATTTTGTAACTTGCAAGGGACTTGAAGTTTGAAATGGTTCCAACTGCAGCAGAGAAAAATACAGAGGATCTGAAGAAAATGTACAATGAAAGAAGGGGTTATCGCGAAAGTTGTAGCCAAAATAGGAAATACCCTACAAGTATAAGGTTTTAACGAAATTAGATGATGTCATTTACCGAATCAGAATGGTATCAAATTAAAATATAACGAGGTAAGTCTAAAGTGGTGCACCTAGAGTGATTGACGGTTTACCGATGTATTGGGCTAGACGAACAACCTGAGGTATGGGTAGTGTAATGTGTTTTTTTGAGTTATAACTAGACAAATATATGTAGTAGTATTAGCATAGGCAAAAATATTATGAGAAGAGTACTCGAATGCAACCTTCAAGAAAATCGGTGAGAATTATAGACATCCTAATATAACGTGGAAGGTGACAATTGAAAATAAAACAAGATTCCAGTGAATCCGAAATCGAAATACCATTCAGAATGTGTAATTTGTCACCGATATATGTTAAACGTCTTATTTATCTACCTTGCGTTACGTTTTTAATTTGTGCTTTAAGCCGCCACACCACAATAATTCTTCTTCACATTTCTTTTAAAAACATTTATATTTTGTTATATTGACTTTGATTGCATTTTTTCTTTTAGCCCATTTCAACGTGAAAATAAAAAGTTTTATTTTTTATTTTTTTTTATTAAAAACTATCATGAAACCAACTTTCTTATATTATTATAGTTTATATATGATCGTTTAAAAAAATAAAAAATAAAAAATAAAAAATTTTAAAATTTAAAAAAAAGTTTTAAATGCTTTACTATTTCATTTCATTCATTCATTCGGCTATAGTTTATATAGTTTTTGTTAGTCAGTCAATGTTAATCGATCGTGGAATTAAGATGGTTTAAAAAAATCGTTCGAAGAATAAAATAAAATAAAAATTAAAAAAAAAGTTTTAAATTATATTAAAATTTAATCGAGTGTAATTTTTTTTTGGTGTCTTAAAAATTATAACGACTTTTATTACGAAAAATAAATTCTGTGCTTTGTTATATTATTATTGTGCTTTATCGGTGTTAACCAATTTCTTGGTAGTAACAAGTGTTTTTTGAGTGTTAAAAGTTATTTTATACAATTTTCCACGGATTAAAAAATGGTAAATGGATTATTTTATCTATGTCTATATGTATGTATATAGTGATTATTGGAAATTCGTTATGTGAAAAGTGAAAATGTTTGTTTTAATGCCTCTCCACGTCTCATTAATTATTTATGTAAATTCCAATCATTTGGGTTATTCTATCGCCAAGGTGAAGTAGATTAGATAAATAGTGTTGATGAATTACACTACTTTAAAAAATCAACTATTGTTATCACACGTTCGTTTAGTAATAATGGTGCTGTAATTACACTTTCGTTTACCAATAACCTTCAACTATATATATATTATAATTCAAAACTATTATGCGGGGTCTGAGATAAAGTTTTTGTAATATTTTAGTTTTTTTTTGTTATACACATACTTTGTAAGAAGTTTTCAACAACATGCATGATTTTTTAAACTATTTTTTTAATTATGTATAGTTTATGTTTTTTAATTAAGTCGTTGGAACATAAAGTTTCGTGTATAAAAATATTTATCACTTAAGTGTAGCTTGTGTATAGTATATATAGTCATAAAACTACTTCATGTATAGTTCATTCAACTGAAACTTTGTTACTTTAAGTCACAACTAAATTATGAATTATATTTGGGGGACTTAGGTTAAGTTTTTCCTTAATCCGAAAAATAATAAAGTGGAAATATCTTTAAATAATATTGTATTACCAATGGATTATGGATTTATGTAATTTAAAAATTATAAAATTTTGAAAAATTTCTGACTCATCATTTTGAATATTTTGTTATGTTCAGTAATGTTTAAAAAGTGTAAAGGAAGTTTTAAAGTATTTTTTAAGACTTATAACTTTGATTTGAATTACATTTTGGTTTCATCTGCCTTTAGCTTTATTCTCAGACATTTTCTTCACAGGAAACTCTCAAGACCAAAACAAATCGTATACAATTAAAACAATTTATTAAGACTCAACTTTTCTTAGTTCTTAATATTAACAGGTGCTATTTATTATTCTAATGGCGCCACCGCTAGATGATTTGTATCCCAACTTAGCCATGCTGCCACTCGAATATACTGAGGATAACTAAACTGTAACATTCAAACTTATTTGTACATTCTAAAAATTTTATCCAAAAAATTTTCAGAATCGATCAAATTTATAATATTGCGTCTTATAAAAATGGCAACTTTTTCAGTAGGATCAATAAATACTTTCACTCATGTACACGTGATCTTCCAAAAGTTGATGACAGAACATATTGCTATTAAACACTAACACTAAAATGACGAAACTTGTTGGAAAAAAAATTCTGCGGTGAAACGGTCACAATACATTTTTTGTTTTAATCCAAGCAATCTTTTCTGGGACTAAAGCTCTCTCAACGCTTCCGAGGTTATTTTTATGTCTTTTTTATACTATCGCTTTTCAAATTGAGGACGCACGAATGCAGGTTAACTTTAAATGACCATCTGCTCATTTCATTGCTCCTATGCCAGCCTTTACTTAACATAAACGATGGTTCATCCCATGGATTTTGTGGGCGAACCTGTTACCTAATTCTTTAACTCAAAATTAACTTATAAAAATATATGCATATTTGAATGCAGTATTTATGCTGATATCGAGAGCTTTAAATTAAAGTATCACTCATCAAAATCGGACCACTATTGCGTGTATTATTGCATCATTTACGGTCTTTCGTAATTTTGTGGGCTAACAACCCCTTGCATGATTTTTTGACTCCAAACTTGTTTATGAAAATGTATACGTTTTTCAGTGCAACATTAATGCTGATACTAAGAGCTATAAATTAAACTACCACTCATCAAAATCGGACCGCTGTTACGTTTTTTATTGGATAATTTATGAGTTTTCGTAATTTTGTGGGCTTACCGAATGCCTGATTTTTTGGCTTTATAAAAATCATAATGATGTTGTTTTTATGCAGATGCTAGTTGCTTTCCATTAATGTATCACTCATCAAAATCGAATAATTGTTAAGTACTTGATTGCATAATTTATTGATTCTAGTAATTTTGTGGGCTAACACCTGATTATTTGGCTCCAAAATAATTTATAAAAATGTTTACCTTTTTCAGTTCAGTATTATTGTTGATACCAAGAGCTTTAAATTAAAGTATCACTCATCAAAATCGGACACTGTTACGTATTTTATTAAACAATTTATAGATTTTAGTAGTTTTGTTGGCTAAACCATTGCCTGATTTTTTGGCTCTTAAATAACTTATGAAAACGTTTGCAAATTTCAATGCAGTATTTAGGCTGACACTAAGAGCTTGAAATTAAACTATCACTCATCAAAATCGGACTACTGTTTCGTTTTTTATCCCATAATTTATGGATTTTCGTAATTTTGTGGGCTAAACTCTTGTCTGATTTTTTGGCTTCAAAATAATATTAAAACTTATATACATATTTAAATGTAGGATTTTTGAAAATACTAAGAGCTTGAAATTAAAGTATCACTCATCAAAATCGGTAACAAGGAAAACTGATGAAATGCAGTAAAAAAATTGACGGACTATTTACTAGTAATTAGAGCAATAGAATAGCACAAGCAATAAAAAATTAAAACTTATATTTAATATTAACTAAAATACTCACTTAAATTCCAAATCATTTTATTAATTTAATTAAATCGTCGGGGTGTGATGGCATTAAGATTATCTTGAACATCATTGAACTTATCCACCTTTAAGATATATAGATCTACATCACTACATTGATTGATTGATTTGATTGATTTTGAATGTACTGCCAAGCATTAAGCAGGATATCCCGGAAAGCGCCGGGCCCACAGTACACCCGTTTTTACATATACTTGGAAGGATATGGAAGGATACTAGTTAAATTATTGAGATCGACCCGGTTACAGACACCTTGGCGGCCAATAGTTAGTAAATTTTTGTGGGTTAGGGAAAGGAAAAGTATGTTAGTTATGACAAAATTGGTCCGATTGCCCGTAGCCAATATTCAAACTACTGTTAGTGTAAGACAATCACATTTTTGTTGTACTGCTCCGCACTCTGCCATCTCTTATCAGCAACTCCAGTTTGCCGCCATTCATCTATAATCTGCAATGGTACCCTGAAAACAATATCTATTAATTAATTAATTGCTCTTAGCCGTGAGCTGTAATAAATTGAATTAATTTTTAATCTGAAATTACAAATCCATTAATTCCCATTACAATAACATAATTATACAATAATATAACTCCTACAAGTAATATCCTGTAATAAATTGAATTAGTTTTTGCCTGAAATTTACAATTAATTAAATTTTAACATTTATAGAAATATGAAATTATAAAAATTATAAATAATATAAATTAGATTTTTCAAATTTGATTAAATATTACAAATCAATTGAATTAACCGCTTTACGACAAATAGGTCATATACTCGCCGAAAATCTAATTTATACACCTTATAAATATAAATTTACCTTCTAATATAATAATAAAATAATATAATAATATAGTTATAATAATACAGGTATAAACAGCCTTAAAAATTTGGTGATGTACCAAATTTGGAAATTCAAAATCCTAAAGTGCCTAAAGGAAGGGGGCGTAAAAGAAATACAATAACTAAGGAAGACTACGCTTGTGTAAAGAGACCCTTTGAGTACAGGAAAATCTGTTCTAAGTGAGATAAACAGTATGTATGAGAAATAAAAATTAGTGTTGAACTGTACTCAGGTGGCGTTGTGAAGCGAATGTAAAAAAAGGCAGAAGAATAAAAAAAAACCGGCTAAACTTTGCTCGTACCTATTTAGCGAAACCTGCCGAGTTTTGGCGGATAATATTATGAAACAACGAATCAATCTTTTCTTTAGATGGAAGCTACGGAGAGAAATATTTTTTGAGCATCTCAGACATAGGCGGAAATAAGGCATGCGTTTGTAAGAACTCAAACTTGTCTTACGACAGCAAACAACCCATAATTCTAAGTAAACATAACATAATCACACAAAAGATCATCGAGGAAGCTCATAGCAAGACATTGCATGGCGACACACAAGTAACGTTGGCACTTCTGAGGAACAAGTACTGGATACTCGATGATAGACGCGCTATGAGCCAAGTAATAAAAAATGTATAACATGTTTTCGCCACAAACAAACCAACATGGAACAGTTGATGAGCGAGCTACCACCATCAAGAGTGAGGCCATTCACATCGAAATAGTAAGCAACTTAACAACAGAAGGGTTTATTGCTGCGCATAAGCGGTTTATAGCCAGGCGAGGATTATGCACAGATATATACTCCGATAATGGGACATATTTTGTTGGAGCTAACCAAAATAAAGAAATGCTACTACATGGCCATGGCGTCACTACCAAGTGATATATCAACCATACTCGCCAGTGAAGGAACAACCTAGCATTTTATACCACCGTATACCCCTCACTTCGGAGGCATATGAGAAGCCGGAATAAAATCGGTGAATTTTCACCTTAAAAAAGTGATAGGAGAAACAACACTCACATTTGAAGAATTATACACCGTCATAAATGAAAAATGGTACAAGATTTCTGGAAACGATGGTCATCAGAAGATCTACACCAACTACATCAACGGAATAAGTGGACAAGTATTCAACCTGTTCTAATTACCAATGACCTAGTTCTATTAAAAGATGACCAACTACCTGCCACACGATGGAAGTTAGGACGGGTTCTCCATACTCACGCCGGAACTGATGGTTTAGTGCGAACAGTCACAGTTAAATGTAAGGACGCAATCTACAAGCGGCCAATAGCGGAACTATGCAAGCTACCAATCAACGATCGAACCGATAAAACAGAGCCAATACAACCAAGTCATCTGGCGACAGATGTAACACCCAAGAATAGCATACCGAGAACCAGTCGAACCCATAGCACTACGTCTAGACAACAACCATGCCGACGTGCAAAACATAGTAAAACATAGAAAAAAACAGAAAAATGAATCCTTTGCAATAACAATGTTATCAGTTTGTTGTCGCGATGGAGTGGACTTTAGTAATTCAGTACAACATGAGCACTTACTAAAACGAAATCGAGAACATCGAATTAGCTGACAAGGAACTACAGGCACTTTGCAAGGAACTGTCTAGATTGAATTGCAATATTCTAAACCAACTGAAATGGCAATTAAGAAATTTAATGGCAGATAATGAACTTCTGCTAGCTAGTAACAAGGGACGATCACGCGTAAGGCGAGGTCTAGAAGTCACAATGGATGTCATATTAGGGGACATGTTCGGAGATTGATCGGTTCAAGAGAATTAACAACAATGAGCACCTTTACTAGCACTAGTGAAAAATCAAACATCCCTAATCGATAATACCGTCAAGCTGGTAAAACATAACACAAATCTCACCCTAACGTCAATAAACAGCTTGATAATGGAGCAAAACCATTTACGGCGGGAAATGTCGGAACTCCAGGAATACCAAAGTTATGAGGACAGAGTTCATTTGATAATGCTAAGCATACTCGGATTTGAGTCTAATCCTGAGAAACCTGGTAGAGACACAACAGGCTCTGCTCGACGTGGCTTACGATGCTCATCGGCGAATTATACACCCAGCTATCCTAACACCAACTCAGTTAAGCAGGGTGCTACAGTTAATTCAGCAGCATGTGCCAGTATCATTTACCATCTTGGGACACAACCTCCGGGATCTTACACATGTGCATCAAAGCATGAAAACACAAAGCAGGGTAACACCACAGTGTATAATTATTAAACTCACACTACCGCTTTCCTTCAAGTGGGACTACACACTACTAGCAGTGGTTCCCGTTCCAGACATCAACCACGGAACTACCCAGTCGCACATCATCAGAACAACCGAATACCTAGCCGTAGATAAACGATGAGAGCATTTCGCAACATTAACAAAATAAAACGTATGCCGGTGTCAAGTTTTCCAACCAACACAATTTCTATGCAAACTATCGCCAATTGTTACTGCAATTGCCAACCAAGGAAAATGCGAAATAGCCCTATTACAGCGAAGGAACGAAATCAATAACCATGTGCAGCAGCAGAGCAATAAATGGAACCAACCACTGGATCAAGTTGCACACCCCGAACCAATGGATATACGTCATACCCAACGAAGCTACGGTCGATGTTATCTGTGAATCCACTGCAATCTTGCAGCCATGCAAGTTCCAAGGATTCGGCTAGTAGAAATAGGCCCAGAGTGCATTCTAAGGGATGCCGAGACACTAATCATAGCGACAGTTCACAGCAACATCAGTATAGCATTCAATAATTCGGCGGTCTGATACACGGAGGAAATCATCTAAGGGAATGCAATGCACAAATCATAAACAAAACTATAGGACATCAGCAGATCCAGTTGATGACGGCACCAACAACAAGGGAATTAGAAAAACAAATCACAACTCTACAGCAGAATGAGGTGCTTGCGCCGAATCAAAGCATTCACCACGTTCACCATTATACCATGATTCACATAATATTTTGGAGCGGCATACTGATCGCAGTAACCTGGAGCGCACGACGCCTATATAGAAGAAAATCATCCGCTAGTCACAGGTCCCCCTCTCCACTGCCAACCATAGAAGGAAGCGTGGCCTAGAGATCCTGTAATTTAACCCCTATAGACACTCTTCTTTGGAGCCACGTGAAAGATAAGATCTATGCGAATACTCCACCTTCAATTCAAGACCTTACAAATGAAATTCGTGAAGACACGGAGGACATCGCTGCAAATGCACGAATTGGTCATGGAAAATTTCATAAAAAGGATATGGTGCTGCACGCGTAGGTGTGGCGGCCATTTGGCTGATATCGCTTTCAACTTCAATGGCATACCTATTTACAATGAAATAGATCTACATCACTACATTACGTACATAAATCTAAAAAATTAAATCGAAGCACTTCAACATACTCCCTACACCTTATCAGTTTACTATCCATTTTCCACAAACATATCGCCTTCGATAATATATTTTATTCTGAACTGATAACAATTTTTCGTGTTTATTCCATAAACTTAAATGTTAATTCAATTTTCCTGAACCCAGATGATATTTTTCTATGTATTATATTTTCGATTTGTGGTTACTTCAATTTTATTAAAAGAAAACAATATTCTTAAAGATAGTCATTTGTCTTAATGGCATAGAAAAAAAATAACAAAGGTTACTTTGCTTAGAAAATTTTTCGTAAATGAAAAATAAAATCAAGTCAAGTTAATTTTTTAGTTGTTAGGGTTGACACTCCTGTTATTATAACCCAATTACGTACTTTCATTGCGAAAAATGTATTTAATCGCATATACATAACAAAACATCTTACATGATAAATTGGTTTGGCATGATAAATTTGTGTGTCACACATATACCTTGTATAATTTATATAAGCTTGTTTAGAGACCGTAACATTAAAATAATAAAATATGCACAGAGCTTGATCATATAACATGATAAATAATCATATGGTGACTAAACCATTGTCCCATGATCGATAATCTCTCTATATAGACTTAATCCAACGCAAAGTACAAATATTGATCTTAAGATGTTGTTAAAATAAATTTCACTTTCTTCACATACATTATACCATGTTAAAATACGATCGCAGCGCCAAAATAAAAAGAAATGTTTTTTTTGCGTGACACATTTTTGTCGTACTTTGTCGTCTGTAACAAAAAAAAAAAAAACTTAACATTCTTTGTGGTTAAAATTATTGCGGTTTCGTATATAAGTAAAAGTGAATTTTACTGTGATCTACATATTTATAAGGTGGATAAACGATACAACGCGCATATAATGATGACATTCGAAAGTGGTGACATATTGTCTGAACAATCGGTATCATTACACATTACGAATTGGGCCCCATGTTGGGCGTCAAAACTTTACTCGTCGTTTTATGGATAAACATCTATAATGAAGTGGTTAACTATCAAAATATCGTGTTCCCTATGTACTTAGACATTAAGACATTAACGAAATCATTACTGTTATTTAAATATTTAAAAATGACCTCTCTCTCTCGCTCAACAAGTAAAAGTTAAAACAACCATTTATATATTTAATTTACACATGTACGTATGTAGACACACTTTTCATAAATTTTCTGAAAAAAAACTTACACATAAAATAGTAAGAAAATGTATGCATGTACAATGTAATGGTAGAAGAAGAAACATAACATACAATGAAGTCGTATGCTCCAAAATATGTTTTAAAGATGGAAAATTGCTGTACATTTTTTTTTCTCTACAATTATTTTCACTCACATGTAATTATATTATAATTAAAAATAAAACGACTCTCATACGAGCGCATGTATGACTATGTGTTGGGCAAAATATTTTGTTGTACTTTGTATGTACGAAAAGAAATTTTTTTCTAAAAAGTGAAATTGGCTTCATTTCTTTATATAAATACATGTGTGTGCATAAGAACCAGCAATTTACTAATACTAAAAAATAATTTTGTATAAGAAATGAAAAGAAAAGCATTTCTTTTACTTTTAACTATTTTTGGAGTTAAACAATGTAATACAAGATTGTGATGAATAACAAATTACCATATTTTGTTAATTTTACAGTTTTTATTATTTCTTTGATTATACCTCGGCATTGTTATTGGAGAATCATTGAAAGTGAAATTATTTAATTAAAAACTACTGAAATTCTATTGTACTGTTGATATGTGCGGTTGAAACATCAAATTTGTACTTGGCCTACTTTATAGTGTTTAACATGCGATCGCATTATTTTTAAATAAGCCATCACCTGCCCTTATGTTGCATAAACATAATAATTTATATTCTTAGAAAGCGAACGTGATCGCAAACAATCGCAAAACATCGATGATTGTGAGATTTGTGTAAAAATATTTTAATTAGCAATGATTTAACCTTTGAATACATAGATCATAGCATTTTGATATTGATTATGGTGATCGATAAAAAAAATAAAGGATCGTTTAATTAAAAGCTCGTGATCGTACGAATTCTAGTCCTGAAACAAGTAAACATTCTTAAATTGGTGCGATCGCGATCAATGGTCTAAACTTCTTAAATTAGTGCGATCGCGATCAATATTAGAAAATTTACATAATAATTATCTACCTTACTCACTTAGTATGATGTAGTGTTGATCACAACTACAAATATTTACGGTTTAGTATTTTAAGATTATATATTTTAAAATCGATGTCTTTATATTAATGATCGCAAGATTTAAAAACTAAATACTAAAAACAAAAATTATAGTTGTGAACATAATAAATGATGTAAACATAATAAATTATATTTTTTGTAATGATCGCGATTGCAAACAATCGAAAAACTCGGGGTTTATATAAATCGATAATTGTGAGAGTTGCGTACTAATATTTTAAAAACATGATCGATAAATATTTTAATTAGCAATGATTTAACCTTTGACTGCGTAAGATCATAGTATGATGAATTTGATTATGATCATGGTTTTATTTATTTATATGATCTCTGAAATCAGCGATCGTTCACCTTTTAATTAAGTCATGCTGGTACAAATTTTATTTCTGAAACGAGGATCACCGTTCGAATTGTCTACTGAATAATTTTGTAGTTCTCAAGTCAGTTCGATCGCGATCAATCTTAGAGAACTTACATAATGATCATCAACTACACCTAACTCACATGATTATTGTTATTTTGATCAAAACTACAAATTTTTTCGGTTATGAGTTTTTAGGTTAAGTAGTTTAAAGTCGATCGTAGTCTTTATTCTTTTAATATACCTTAAAATTAAAGTTTGCAAGATTTTAAAACTAAATACTAATTACAATGTCTAATTTTTAAATAACGCACGATTGTAAAAATTAAAGTTTTGAACTGCCTTGTGCTGTAAACATAATAAATTATATTCTTTATGTAATGATCGTGATCGCAAACAATCGTAAAAATTCAGACCTTAAAAATCGATGATAGGGAGATGTGTGTACTAACATTTTTAAAACATGATCGTTAAATATTTTAATTATTAGCAATGATTTAACATTTGACGATATGATATGCGGGTGGTCGTTTCTTTTAAAATGTATATATCTGAAATCAATGTTCGTTTAACGTTTAATTTGGCTCGCGATCGGATGAATTCTGGTTCAGAAACGAGTAAACGTTCAGTGCGATCGCGATCAACTATACCAAACTTACTTCATAATCGTCAATTACTTAATTTTTTAGGTATATTGGATCATAACCACAAATATTTTAAATTTGTTATTTTCAGTTTAAGTATTTAAGTATTTAGCTTAAGTATATATTGATCGTGATCATTATTTTTTTAATGAATTTTGATTTAATTATTTAATGACATGAACAACATTGAATTAAGAAGCGTCCCACTATTTCTACCAATATGGTTCTTTGGTCATTTTGGCACGGTTCAAATTTTTTCCCAAAAGAAAATCGCTGCGAGAGTCTAGGCTGTGACTTGATAGTATCCATCGGTATCTCGATATTACACACCTCAAATATAGGGACCGAAAACAACATCTTCATTAAATTGACCTCCATGGATCAAACTTGTGCAAGTTCCTCGCATATCGAACGCAACTGGTTATTCAAAATTTTATGAATTGTTTTAACAATCCCTCTTCCTTCATGTTGAGGATCGAGAAATCCTGATCCGGGTTATCCCCCCGAAAGTTTTGACTCTTGTCAAACCATAATTTTACTGAGATGTAAACTATACATGTACCCATTTGGCACAACATAGGCCGAAGATTGTATTCTTTAATCACAATAACATAGCCAATGTTGATATTCGGCTTAACGGTCCATTTGCATCGATGTTGGATAAAGCCAACATCGATGTTGGAGTTTTTTTTAAACAATTCTGTCCAATTGTCTGAATACTCCAAAAAAGGCAACGGATGATACGTTGGAAAATGTGCTGTAGAAGGGCCAACAAAAGATCAATCCAACACAGTGGAATCATTGATCTTGATTTCATTACTGATAGTGGAAAGTGATGAAACCAAGAGAGATACGTGGCATCCGAAAGTTGAAGAGTTACGTAGACGATGGAGAACTTCTAGCTCGAAAGGACATACAATCCATCTTAGTTAGCATAACATTCATCTGGATTATAATTTTTGTCGTTATCGTGCCACAGAAATCGTTGGGATGATCCTCAAATTCATCTGGTTTATGTTTTTGATCTTTTGATTTTCATTAAAAAAGATTCTGAATATTAGTGTGATCCAATGAATTCATCACATTTTTAAACACTACATGTCAAACATGCCCAATTTACTTGTATCTTCTCGTTAAGGATAAAGATATAAATAGAATGCGATAATTTTTTTTATTTTTCTCTATGAATCTTATGATCGTTCAACTTTTATTTTGGCTCACGATCGTACGAATTTAGTTCTGAAACGAGAAACCATACGAGCTTCATGCCAAATATTTGGACAATTCTTAAGTCAGTGCTAATGTAATTCCGGTCTACTATTTTGAAATCGATCGTGATCCTTATTCTTTTAATGTCCTTTTTTAATGTAAGAATTAAAAATCGAGTAACTTTTAAATTAGCAGATAATTACAACAGTTATAGTTGTAAACTGTCATTATGCTGTAAACATTATAAATAATAATCTATGTAATGATCGTGATCGCAAATAATCGCAAAATTCAGGATTTAAAAATCAATGACTTTATGATTTCTGTACTAATTTAAAAACACGATCGTTAAACATGTTAATATAAGTAATGACTTTTTAACCTTTAACTATAAATATATCATTATGTTTTGATAATGAATTTAGGAGCCTTGTTAACTATTATCTAGCTGAAAATTTAATACCAAAAATAAAAGTTAATGATGGTGGGATTTTAAAAATAACGTGATCGCGAATGATCATATTGAAATTTTGACGAGATCGCAGAACAAACTTGTGATAGATCGATTTAAATTTTGTTTCTTAACAAGGAACCTATTTGATCTCTGAAAATACATGATCATACAATTTCGATCGTAATTCTAGGGTTAGAAGCCTAACAATTTGTAATGTTCTTCTTTAAGTTGATTTATGGTTTTTACTAGTTCAGTTTAGTCGTTTTTCGTCGGTTCAGTTTAGAATGATCTTCAACGTTGAAAAACAAAATTAAAATTTTGAAACACCCAGACATTGATTTCGATGAGTCAACGTGTACTAATTAAACGATCGATTATAAAAATGGCAGATAATCGTATAATATCGAATATCGTTAGTTAAAATTTACTATTATTGATTTTCAGTGGTTTTTTGATCGCGATCGATCATAGTGAGCTTTTGATTAAATTTAGTACCAAACTAAATAGTCAATGACCAAGAAATACTAAATATATTAAAAAAATTGGAGTTTCATATCTCTCAAACCAACGATAGCATTTTGAGATAATGTTTAAAAACTAGCAACATAAAAATTAGGAGACAATCGTTCAAATTCGTCTAACGCAGTTAGATTAAGTATTTGTTGATGACAAACATAATCTCGTCGCACAGAATCATACACACTCTTTAGCTTTATAGAACCTTTTATCCAGTTTCGAAGCATCGTTCGATTTGATAAAACTATTTTTAAAACTAACAATTAATCACAACAAATTGATGATCGATTGCACAAATATCAGTTTTAAAATCGAATATATATAGCGATCGTTTATAGTGTTTTTTTGATCAAATCGGTGCCAAACTTAAACGACGATCAATAAAAATGTCTTTTTGAGATCAATGATCGATGCATTTTTTTTGCATTTAAATATTTTAAAATGTTTACCCTTTAAATTAGCAGACGATCGCACAAACTCTATAGATAAATTAAGTCATACTAATCCCACACATATACTCATATACACATGTAAACTCATTCACAGTGCGATTGCAAAAAATGATAGTGTATACTGAAGATCGATGGTAAAAATGGCAGACGATCGCTTAATATTATAGAATTTTAAGATTGTATTATTTTTATTGACCTTCTGTTAAAAATATCAAACAAATTGGTTTTCTATAACTCTAAAAAAACGATCGTACTATATTAGATCGTCATAATATTTGTTCAATTTTAAAATTCGCAGATGATCGCACCATATTAGTATTTAATATTAGATTATTATACGATCGCGATCAATCACGGTGAGTTAAACAGTGAAATGGTGTGACTGCGATTAATCACTGTGAATATATTATCGGTGGCAAAAAATCTCATTTTTTAAAAAAAATAAACTATCCATTATGATAGAGATCAACATTTTATTGAAAAGTTTCTTTAAAATCGTTGCATTTCTAAATTTTTAAATATTTTAAAATTAATTCTTCCATATTAAATCAGTGCGATCATTGTGCGGTCACAAATTAGACGGGAACTTTATTTTAAATTCATTCAGATTCAGCTTAAATTTTTTAAAACAATGATCGTCAAATTTAATATATATATATATGGGCCAATATGATCGCGATCGTTCAATTAAAATCTATTTTTGATCGATTCTGTAAATATTTTAACATACCTCAATGACAGCGTGCTAAATTACAAAAATTTTACGTTGACAATAACAAATTGCAACCGTTTTACTTAAAACGTATGTTGATCGAATTAATCACTTAAGCAACTATAATTTAAGCTGTATCTTATGGTTGGGAAAGCTTTTTTACATGTTTGGTATGCTAATTATGGTTGTTTATATTTTAAAAGAATTTAAAGTATTTTGTAAGGTACATTCGAATGTTGTATAGTTTGTTGACCTTACAGCGCACAGTGTTTTTCGACTTTGGCACTTAATGGATTCGACCAAAAATCACTTTCAGTTTTTTTATGGTATCATCGCACTATAAATAAAGTTAAAAACCTATCAATAAATTATAATAAATTAGAAATCATTATCACGACAACATACTTGCAATTAATAACCTTTTCTCGATCGTATACATACAATACATGACACCATTTCGAATCTTATACCAACAAACTTCCGTATAGTCATCTTAAAGATTTATCAAAAATCGAATTGATAAAAAAAATGTACGATCGTTTTTTTTTATGACAGCTACTATCACTTTCTATACTGTCTCGCGAGATAGTTGTCATTCATATCAAATTTACACAGATTGAACAAATCACACATAAATCACGGCGCATATCTTCGTTTAATATACAATAATTGATCAACGAACATCGACATAATTAATTGGAAAATTTAATATCGACTGCGCGATCGATGTGAACAAACATTTTATTATTGATTTTTAGATTTCTAACACTTTCTTTTTAATTTTTTATATTTTATATACGCGAATCGAATTATTTATATTCAGACCTGTCAACAATTTATGTACACACCATTATTATTGTCTTAAATATATGGTAAAATAATATTTCGTGAGTAAAATGTATAATTTCGAACCGACATTGTATAGTATATTATGTTGATCACCAAAGTGATCTATAGACTTTGATACACCCCTCACAATATATAGCAACAATAAAAGAATTTTCTCACTATGCAGTCAAAATGTTAAATGTTAAAGTCGTGCAATTTTACCAGATTGTTATTGTTGTATACGATTTACATAAACCTTTTGCAATTATAAGAACATTAAATTTTAATGAACTAAATAGGTTGATCGCGAAGATCTTATGTGTTTGTATATAAGATGCAGAAAAGAAAATCGATATGACCAAAGATCACCGTATATCGTTTGTTTTTCTCTTTAAATTTAATTACCATCGCTGCGATGATTAATGATCTTTAATGAATATGTTTTAATGGTCTTGGTTTGACTTGGTTATGGTATGGTATTAAATTGACGGCTAATTAAGTGAATATACTGGTTTTAGATTTATTGGTTTGTTTGCTTAGTACCATATCAATTAGGACTTTAGGGGAATGATTAAACTAAACTGTCACTTTTTTAATTTACACCTTGATAAACGGTCGATGCTTGACTTTCGGTTTTAATATTCGTCGCAATGATCGCATTACTGCGTCTCTAAAGATGGATTTTAAACCAATTTAAATTCGCATTTTCGTCAAAAAATATTTGGTACTCGAATTGCCTGCTACAATAAAACAGCTGTATTTTGCAGCTGATTTTACATATATTGATTAAACAGAGACATGACTCATGAACGCCACAGAATTTTACCGAAGTAAAATGGCGTGCCTATAATTTCGGATGCTTTGCATCATAATTCGCATTTGAAGACGGCAGCCATTCATCTACTTGTGACATGTTTGTCGGTGATTCTATGACTGGATTACCATTTATCGTTTCCACGTCCACAATACCGGAATATGCTATTTTACCTAACTCAGAAGAGCCATGGAGTCATGAAATTTGAGAATTTCCTATAAATCTTGATACACTTAAGACGTGGACTGCTTTTAAATTATCATGTTTTCAATCGCACTAAAAGATCTTCCTTCAATGAATCATTTAGCTAACTTGGTAATCCAGAAGAATTGCATACATATTTTGACCTGGATAACAAATTTATTCGCATTTCGTAAATCTTTTTATTTGGCCATGATTTCTACGTCTTCAATATTTGTATCGAAATGAAAACTGTCGTTTGTTGGGTTTCACTTCAATCCTAACACTTTCGTGGTGTCTGTTTTATCCGTAATTGGGATAACTTTATTTTTTGGAGTTGTCTCAGTTAACTTTGTCGAATTAGATTTCCACTTTCGCCAATGAAACTCTTTTTTGATTAGAGGTGCAGTGATACCGGCTTAAATGTTGTGCTGGATTGCTTTAGAACCCCATGAGGTAGCAGGTACACTCCAAAACTATCTCTTTTCTCTGATTTGATTTGTTTCATGTGGTTCAATTTGTCATAATCATTACTGAAAGTGTCTATAGGCCGTCATTTATTTGGAAAAGTCGTTCCATGCTTTCAAATCATTGCATAGTAAGTGGTAAGAGGCCCTAAAAATATTTTTAGATCAAAACGGATGATTGCTGAGAACAGCATCAGAAACTGTGAAAAATGGCTCACCATCGTCGAAATTAACTTCAGATAATAAAACAATCATTTTTTGGCTCTTGTCTGTGCATATGCGGTGTCGCAAGTGATTTTTTTAATTTAATCCCTTACCGTTCGCAGTATGGATAATCTATATATAATTCTTCAATGTCAGTCACGCTCCAACGTTTGACAATATATGTTTCCAATTTACATCATAATTTAGTGTAGTTCATTAGCCTTTTTCAGCCGTCTAACATAAAATGCTTGACGAAAATTGTCTAATACACTATCATGCCAGACAAAAAATTCAACAAAAAAAAAAAAAAAGGGATGGCTAGTTATAGCCAAATTCAAGATATATGAACACAATTTGACAGTTGCCGACACCATAAAATGCTCTAGATAAAATGCTACCTTGACGCGCCTCCAATCTTTGTTTTCAGGCTAGTCATCGGATAGAGGATGAACAAACAAGGGCTCAGCTTGTGGACCATTTTCCAAGCAAAAATTTCCTTCAGAAACGATTCCATTTCAACTCTAGTCAACTGAATGCATACAGTGGCACTGCTTTAAAATGAGACATTTAGTGTTTGCCATACTTCTGTGCATCAACAAGTTTGGCAGTCGAACGTCCTTTAGAAGGATAGTTTATTATTGGCTGCCAAAAAGATAAATCTAGCTGATTACAGAGGATAAGTCTTCGAGTTTCCTCAATTATTGAGAGAACTTTTATCAAACTCCGAGCCTAACCACTTAGACATGATCGTTGGAATCAAAAATGGTTGACTTTCGTGGAAGAAGACCATTTGTGTTCAAGATTTCTGGTTAACTTTATCATACCATCTAAAACCAGTAATCAGTCTATCTTAGTAATCATGTTTGTCTCATGTTTCGCCGAGCTGATATGGTGAGTCATCCTTCGAACGTGATATTCGGGTTTATCTAAACAAATTCAGTCAGCTCGCAACAATTGATCATTAATATGAATATTGTAAGTCCAAATTGGGAGCTAATGCCGTATTCACTATATTGAAACCAAATGTAGTGATTTTGATGATTGATTGATTGATTAGAATGAACGCCCAAGGATGAACAAGGAACTTCCGGAATGCCGGGAACCACCGTACACCCGTGTTACATATTATAAAACCGAAGGAGTAGAAGAAATGTTATTTATGACAGACATGACCCGGTTACTGTCACCTAAGCGATCGATAATTAGTATTTTTTGTGGTGTAGGGAAAGGAAAAGTAAGTTAGTAATGACCGAATTGGTCCGGTTACAAGGCAATCACATTTTTTCTAAACTGTTCTGCATTCTGATACCTCTTATCAGCAACTCCAATGTGCCACCATTCAACTGTAACCTAAAAAGTTTCCCTAAGAACAAAATCTATTAATGGAATAATTTCTCCAAGCTGTAGGCTGCAACATATGGCATTAGTTTTCACCTGTAAATTAAAAATTTATTATTTCACTTTCAGGCTGTTAAAATTTATTAAGTGTATTATTGTTCATTTTTCAAAACTTTAAAATTTATACAAATTAGATTAAAAAAAATTGATTAAACATTACAAATCAATTGAACTAACCGTTTTATGCCAATACGTCATGTAATCACCGAAAATCTAATTTATATACACTTTATTTGACACAAAACTTTAAAATTAATATAAATTAGATTTAAAAAAAAATTATTAATTATTTAAATCAATTGAATTAACCGTTTTACGACCAATACCTCAGCAAATTTTGGGAACTCAAAAGCTCTATAAGTACAAATACAGCTATAAAATGTTAATACCCAAACGTTTTTACCATACAAATAATAATAATATTTAAAACAAAATAAAATGTTGTGGTGTGTTAATTCTTTACACCTTTTAAATGCCTCTATAGATTGATATAGTTTTGTAAATTATGGCTTCCATCCAGACCGCAATGAACCACAATATAACATGCACGAAATTTTTTATTGATAATCAATAAATAATTATTCATAATAATTGTATTTTTTATTTTTCAGAATCCACCACACCCGCGAGTGTGATAATCAAAACACATTTGAGACCGATATAGGGCGCGGTTGGAGAAGTGCTACAACCAGAGAACTATTAAATTGATTATTTGTTGAAAAATGAAATAGTAAAAGCATTAAAAATAACAGTGGCTGTATTTAAAATAAGAGTAGTGTGAAATTGCGATATTAAATGTTTAAAATATATAATTATATACAATAATATAAATACAAATTATATTAATTATCACTGTAGAAATATTATAGAAATATTATTCTACAAGTTATAATTTTATAGAAAACTATTAATTGAAATAAACAAGTAAAATAAAAATCGTTATTTGTATAAATACATAATTTGGACATGTCTATATATCCATTTCATGTGTCGGTAACAATTAGAGCTTGAGAATTGTGTAGTTTGGTGCTTAGTGTAGTGAATATATTACAAGTATATAATAATATATATATACATAGACATTATACATATATGTTTTGTACTACTATTTTATAGTAAATACAAAATAAATTTTATAACGTGTTTTGTGGTAAAGAAATCATCAAGCACACATTTAATAGTTAATTATTAAATTTTGTTAACAATGGGGAATATTAAAATAGTTTTAATGGTAAGTGAAATTTTTTATTTTATAAATATTTTGGTGTTTTAACAATATAAGCATTATATATATATTATATAGATTATATATATATATATATATATATATATATAAATATATATATATATATATATATATATATATATATATATATATATATATATATATGTTTCAGTGGCGTAGCCAGGTTTTTGGAAGTAGAGAAGCAATTTGACTAATTTCATTTGCAATCCCGAGACTTAATGTCTTAAAATTTTAATGCAATCATTTAGCTTGGATTATGGATACAATTCCTATACATTGCTGGGGGTCGTAGCAATACGAAGAGTATTTTCAAGATGGCCTTTTGACATTTTTGTGTATAATTTACCTTCTGTAAGCTTCAAATGCAAAAAAAGTTCCTGACAAAATTTATAAAATTTTATAAGAAAAACTTTTATAAAAAAAAAGTTGTGTTTCATACTTTTCTATTTCGCACTGGTTTGGATAATCGTGTTTCATCTAAGTCATCCAGCTTTATGAACCGTACCGTATTTTGTACTATGCATCCGTATCCTATATTAATTCAAAAGTTTTGATCTAAATGAGACGTCTTTTAAGTGGCTAACTTTCGTCATTTGAATGAAGGAGGTGAGGTTTGCATTTAAAATTCTCAAGGGCCGTGGGCTGGAAATCAAGTGAATGGGTTCTAAACAAAAATGCAAATTTACAACATACACCAAAAACTATAACAAAACACGACAATCATATTTAATGTTGATTTCGATTGATTTTAAAAAGTTCCGCCTAGTGCAAAATGGGGAAAAGAGAACTCTCATAACGTTTCTGACAGCACTTGGAGTAATGTTTTTTTGCACCGAGTGATTTGGTCTACTCCGAGTTTTTCGAAGGATTTACCCGTCTTTTAAAAAAATTCTAACAAAGTTACTGTCATTGTGCTGTTATTTTGAATTTTTACCATTTATGGATTACGATTCATTTGTCAACTGTGTTGGAAACGTCATTGTCTATTTGTGATAAAGTGAGTTTCGTTTTAAAACTAAAATGAAAATTTTTATTTTATGATTATTTGTTCCAGATGTTGACAGACGAGGTTGTCAAATTTTTGACAGAAAACGCAAATACATACATAAAAGAGTGTACTCCGGTTTTCTGTTCGATTGACTTACAAAATCAGAGTGTTCTGTTAATGAGGGAAAAAAATCAATTGAAATCAACATGAAATTGCTTCCTAAGATAATCCAGAGCCTGCTATATAACAGAGCCGCAATTATCAATGAACAAATATGGTTTTTTTGATTCTCATTTTCGGATTGAAAGTCATTCATAACCTCAATTTTTTTTATATCTATATTTAACCCAAATTTTTAAATATATCATATATAAATCTAAATCAATTATATTCAATAATTATTTTAATTTCCTATAATTTAACTATTATTAAATAATACGATTTGTATGAAAAGTAGAATTTTTTTCGTTTGTCAATCACCTCTATTTTAATTTCGATTTTGATCATTGCGGCTTTGTATATATAGGAGGCTTTGGATAATCATATTATTCATGATACTCAATTTGAGTAATTGAGAATTAAATTCCCCTGATTTTTTTGTTTACTTTATTATAATATCATTTCATACTTTCTTTTTCATAAAATTAAATTTTTTGATACAGGCGAAAAATGTCATAGTCAATTCAATTTATATACACAAAATATCCCATTTTACATTGTGCAATTCTCATTCACTTCATCTATAATCTATAGTTCTGTAATACACAATTATACATACAATATAGTTGCATTTTGTTTTCTCATTTTATGTTTTTCATCAAAACCAACACGAATGTATTCAAAGGGCTTGTCTATTGGATGTTTTGTTTTTCATGTTTAATATCTTGAGAGGGAAGCATCTACCATATTCAGGGCGTACAGTGAAAGACTGAACTAATATACAAGCATCATATTAATAAAACTTATGTCATGCAGTATTATACTTAGTAGAGAAATAATCAAAAATTATATTGCTTCCCATGGGGAATTTATTTTAATCTATATATTGATTATGTACGAATATTTGTGGTTGTGTTATTTTTTAAAGTTTCGAACGGGGAAGAAATGTTTTTTACTTTTAGTAAACAGTGAAAATAGTGCTTAATTTTTTTTTTAAAGATTAATCATACAAAATATAATTTTGTATCGCCTCATAAAATTAAAGGGAAGCAGTGCTTATATATATATATATATATATATATATATATATATATATATATATATATATATATATATATATATATATATATATATATATAATACACAAGAGATACCTGAGTCACCGAAGCTGATCTTTTTTTACTTCCTTTGAAAGAAAAATAGTTCTTTTTCGTTGCTCGTAGTTTTAAAAAACTTCTAAATGAAGCAAACACGCAATACTCGTAATTCGAAAAAAACACATATTGGCTTCCTTCTTGTTGGTTTTGCGGAAAGGGAAAGTAAAAATTTAATCGGGATCAGTACAACCGATTCCATATTATATTAAGCGCCATAAATGTCATATGGATTGTCTTAAACTAGATGGTTTGTATTGCTTCCAGAATTGGTAAATTATTTTCTGGAGGTTACAGCTTTACAACCTATATTTTGGAAGTATTATATCCAAAATCAGTCAAAACGAAGCGACAAATCAGTACAATCTCTGCATTGAACGTTCAAACTACTTGGTAGTTAAATAAATTTAAAAAAAATTCATAAATTAATTACTAGGCCTTAAGGCGCATCCAAAGAATCCTTTTAGGCACCTATTTATTTGTCTTGTTCCTCCGATAGACAATAACTTAGATGGATTAAGATCACTAAAAATAGGCGATGTTGTGTTTCTGGCCATCGAGCGATAATAATTTAGAATTTCTGGAGATTCGGCATTTTAGGATTCTTTGATTCCGTATCCAAAAATTTAGAAATTTGGTGAATCCGAAGGATGTACTGTTTCAAACGGGTCGCGAAAAGTTGAATTTTTCATAATTTTTTTTTTGATTTTATGCGCTAAACATTTCAAAATTGAGAAATTTGTTTAACATTTTGATTACAAGAGAAAGTTCGTTAACAATTAAAATTCGGAAGCTGTACATTATTCTCGGAAGTATAGAAATGCCAAGTTAAGAAAATACAATTCATCTTTTTTATCATTTGGATTTACTAGTGGTTCAGTAATTGGGGTGAAAACTCTTGGTGTATTAACTCTTTATTCAATCCTGCGTTGCAAATTCTGTAAAAGTTCACCACTAGTTTGGTATAGCCATATTTACTGTACATAGCGTCGTTTCTGGTGGGCTAAGTGCTTTAATAGTTGAAAAATTGTTAGTCTGATTGGTTTTAATGAACTTGTTAGATCTTCGTATACGTATACATAAATAGGCAACACTCGTATAATTTTGGCTTGTTCCTGTTTATTATTTTTAGTTTTTTTTAAATTTATCTATTTAATCGAATGTGGTGTGATGGTATTTTGCCCCATTCTCGGCGAACAGAAATCTCTAAGGCGTCGACTATCTCATACTTTTTAGTTAATACTGTGGCCTTCTGAATGGATCCTATGGAAAAATCTATTATACTGATACAGGTGCTTGCATTCCCAGAGCAATTAACTGGTCTAAATTTTCTTTTGATTTGCACTCTAACCAAACAAGATCGTTTAGTTTGTTTACATACTGCTAAACCGTAAAAAAATTCCCATCAAACCAATACCAAATTTTCAAACTCGCCACCAACATGCAAGAGTTTTGACACCTTTGTCTTGCTAGGCAAACTGCCTTTTGTGCAAGTATCAAATCTAGCACTTTTTGTATTTGGTAGCGCTTCAATCGTATAGTTCAATTTCTAATATGCGCCTAATGCTACGAGCAGACACATTGAGATTTTTCGCCAATTGGACTGCGTTATGTCGTGGATTACTTTGAATTCTGGCCTTCACCTTTGGCGATGTGGCTGTTTTTGCATGTCCACTTCAATGGCGTTTTTTGACGCTACCAGTTTAATGTAATGTTTACTGGTCCGATACACAAACATTTTGTTCACATGTAAATGTCGTACCTCATTAATGGCTGATTGTAATTTTTCAGCCAAATACAAAGCAAGAATACTGTCGCGTTTGAATTTCATTTCGATAACCCTTTTTAACTACAACGTAAAACAATATGCTTCCGTAAGCTTATAAGCAATATAACAGATTGACGTTTGTCAAAAAATGAGCGTGCTGTCATGCGCTGTTTGGTTGGTACCGTAGCGTGAAGTTGGTAATACTTCGAGTGCTTACCCCTGTTTACTCCAAATTATTTGTCAAATTAGAGTAGCCTGTCAAAATTATAAAATGTATAAAATTTCCATAATTTAGAAAATGCATGATAGTTAGCATGTCAAAATTTTGAAATTTATGTCAAAATCGGAAATTTGCAAAATCTAGAAAATGCATGATGGTTAGTCTGCCAAAACTATTTAATTTATGCCAACATGGAAAATTTCCAAAATTCTGAAAATGCATGATGTTAAGCCTGTCTAAACTATGGAATTTATGTCAAAAATGAAAATTTCCAAAATTCGCAAATGCATGGTGGTAAGCTTGGCAAAACTATGAAATTTATATCAAAACCGAAAATTTTCAAAATCCAGGACATGCATGGTGGTTAGTCGTCAAAGCTATGAAGTTCATGTCAAAATCGAAAGTTTTCAAAATACAGAAAATGCACGATGGTTAAACAGTCACTTATATTTCTGGTACGAATAATCAGAATCTCTTTTTTTTTGATTGTTAACGCAATATGTAGTTTAAGCATTTGGTTAAGACTAACTTCGCTCGCTTGGTTTAGAATACCTAATTTGATGACACTTTATCGTCAAAAGTAACTGCTTCTACTAGGCTCCTGAGAAAGCTTAGTATCCAGCTGTTGTTTGCTTGACGTGAATTATTCCGAGTTTGTCGAACCCTTTCTTTCCATCCGTACTTTATGGGTAAGGTATCTTGTATGAGTTACTTGACAAATGATTTTCTTTCTCTTTTCAGAGAAAATTGAAATTTTGTTTCTTTCTTTAAGATCTTTCGTCATTTTTTGGTAGAGTAGACCTTTTTTGGATTAGGCTAATTACCTCTTTGACAAGGCGAAAAACATTTCTCCAATGTTTCTTCAATGGCAGTACGAATTATTTTTTTGAATTTTTTTTTAGTTTTGCTATATTACAAGAACTGGTTACTAAATGAAATGTCCACCAAATTCAGGTAGTTCCAATTGGGAGACTCTTTACAAATGGAAGCAGTTTTCCTTGAATTGTCATAAAGTACTATATGTTTTGTCTTATACGATTACCTGAGCTAGTACATATTAAAAAAAAAAGCATGTAATATTTATGAGCTAAAAATAATAAATTCAAAATATCACAAATTGATCTTTACATTTTGCCAAGACGTGTACAATTGCTGTGTAATAAATATCAAATTCCATCCGATCAATAATTAATTCCGTAATTGTGTATTGAATTGAAAATTTATCTTATTTGGCTCTGCCAAGTTGCTACCGGCACAATAATTGCATTCAGACGGTAAATTTTTTTTTGCTTCATTTTTTATTTTATATGTCTGCATGTTTCTTAAATAAATTCGTAAAAAAATACTTTATCAATGTTAAACAAAGTGGAAATAATTAATAATTTTTCCAACAAAAAAATAAATAAATAAAAAAATTCAATTTCTTGAGTACAGCAACAAAAACAGCGAAACAATTAAAGATAATTACAGGTGCTTTCTTATATACCAACGTACACACACAATACCATATTTTATGTACGAAAACTTTTGTTGGTTTGTTGTTAAAAAATAACTGTAACATAAAATTTTATGCGACTGGAAGTTTTTTTTTTCGTTTTTGCTTTTCTCAATATTAATTTGGAACAATTCAAGATTTCAATTTTAAAGTAAAAGCAATCAAAAACATAAGATGGAAAAAAAAAATTCGAAAAAATTCCACAATTTCACTTTTTACCTCAAAAAAAAAAAAAAAAAAAAAAAAAAAAAAAAAAAAAAATGTAAATCGCTTCTCGTGTTAAAATTTAATGTGCTGAGACAGGCAAACAAAATCGCAGCAACAGGTAGTTGAGATAGGTAAAATAAATAGAATTTGCAATGCAAATATTTAAAATTTAAAAACGAAATTTTTTGAAATATCAATCAATTTAGAATTTAATAGCATCGTACAGTAAAAACGAAATTACGAAGTTCAACATACCCAGGTGAAAAAGCTAAATCGTATAAATGCATCGCCAGCAACTATGTTGTCTATAACGATGAACATCGCACAATCTACATAATTATAGAATATGTATTTTATGATTTACGGTTTATGATGTTTTTCCCGCAAAAGTTTTTTTTTTTTTTGGGTGGTAAAAGTATTTTTGATGCCAACTCATGGTTAAATGATGGCAACATTTTATTTTCGTTTATGTTATGGTAATCGAATTTATTGGCCACTGTGGTAATGGGGTACATTTGTGTGTCGTAAAAACATATAACCTAGCATGATATTTTTAGAATTCTACTAAAAAAATGTTTATTGATTACTCGAATCGAATCAACAGTCCAGTCTCATTGGTTTCATTCCCAAACTTGCTCTTTCCGAGAGTAAATGACTAATTTCAACTCTGATTAACAAATTTGTGTTTACGATTTTTCTTTGGCTAGGTGAGCAGCTCAGTATATTACTTTTTAGGCTAGTGAGTTGATTGAACAGTACTTAGGGACACGTTTTGACTCTTAATTATCTGGTCTCAATCATTTCCAAGCACAATCCAGTTGATCGATCCTTGTTTTCGTGAGTGACTTTTCAATTCTGAAATCAACTATCTTATAGTACGTACTTGATGTATTAATTCGATTAATTCGAAGTTCGATCAATGACTAAATCATAATCAGGTAAGTTGATCATGCGTATCAGTCTGAAACTCCCATGAATAATTCGTCCATTTTCTAGAAGGCACACCCATTTATGGAACCGCATTTCAGATGTGGTCGTGGTAGTGACATTATTATCTCATGCCACCGTTTCTTGTTAAAATCTCGGTTTATCTTTTCTTTGGATTTGTTTGATCGCAGTGAATGATGTCACCGGCTTCATATGTTTTCGGAACAGTGATTTTCCAATGGTGGGTTCTTAATGTATGCGGAGTTTTTCTATCAATAATCTTCGTGTTCTTTGGTCTTAAAGTCAGTAAGATTTTGCTAATTGATCCGGTGAGTTCTCTCAAAATATCGTTAGGTTTTGCGTAATTGAGTGTATGGAATCCTTTTAGGAGGCAGCGAATTTTTTCTATTATGGTGGAATGAACACGCGCTCGGTATTCCCATTTACATCACTTGTTGGGAGGGTGTTAGGTTTCACAAGAAATAAATTTGTCCGCTGGGAATGTTAGAATAGGTGTTCCTTGGAGTGCAATACAATTGGGTACATCCAGATTTATAAATCATCTCGTAGTTTTTTTTTTGGTCGTTTATCAAAATTTTAATTTTCGCGCCCCATGTAGGTAGTTGCAAAGATTATCTAGAGTTCATATTATGGCCAGCATTTCCTTCATATTTGCTGCATAGTTCTCCTTGGTCTTATTCAGTGACCTGGAGATTTAAGTAATCGACCGATCTTTCCTGATATCTCCTTGAGATTGTGCAGCCCCAAGCCCAAATGAGGAAGCCTCGGTAGTAAGCAAAAAAAGCATTTTCTACTCTGCAAAATTCTTTGAAGTTCTTAGATTTTTTGATGCGTTGAATAGCCAATACCTTTTTTTGATCCGATTTGACGCCTTTATTAAATATAAGGTAGGTAATGTATAGGTAATGTCTGAGATCGAATAGGATTCCGTTATTGTTACTGAATTTAACCTCTTGGAGTCTACTACTATTCGATATTTTTTCATTTGCGAGGCATCCATCTTATTTTCTAAAACCCAAATCGGGGCGTTATATATAGAAACTGAGCAATTTGGTTGTCCACTTCTTTCCTCTTACTGTATGGATAGAGTTATGATTTAGTGTATATGGGTTCTTCTGTAGTGGTTTTAATTTGAGCTCAAACTTCCGTTTCAATCGCCTCTAGATTATTGACGGGTCTGAATAGTATTGTAAATTTCGAGATGACTGTGTGCAATTTTTACTTAATATCAGTGGAAAGATAGCCATCCCGTACTTCTATTTATTGACTTGGAATGATGGTTTATTTTGTAACGTGCATGTTAGGTGTGCTGATCACCCTACCCATGAGAGGTATTTTGTAGAATTGGCAAATATCTGTAATTCCTTTACAGAATCAGGTGAGCGCTTATGTCCTTTAAGTTATGTTCATCTTTGGGTGGGACCAGCGTTATTGTGGCTGCCGTTAGAGTTACAGGATTATCAAATTTATATAATCATTTTCGATTTTTTTGTCACTTTTTTCTGTACATTTAAAGCTCCGGCAGGTGGCTTTGACTTAGAACATTGACCAATTTTTAGAAATTAAAATAGCCACATAACTATTTTTATGATAAGAGCTTTCACTAAATTATACTATGTTTTATGTTTATTTTATTTTTGAATTAACTTAATAATAGTTATATTTATTAAATAGGCTGAAGAGTAAAAATTTCATAGTATAGTAGAAGCTTTTAACTGTACCGTTTAGCTTTTGTCTAAGCTTTCATTCTTAATTTAATTCTTCAAACTATTTAGAAATTGATTCATTTTTTGAACTTAAAAAACTTCTTTAAATAACTAATTTTTTAAATGAAAGCTTTAAAATAAATGTGAGCTTTTGAGTGTTAAACAACTCTCATTTAGTCAAATTAAAGTCAATCAAAATATTAGTGAGTCTAAAGAGCTTTTAAAAAATATATTCAATATTTTTACTGGTAAAAAAACTGAAGTATGAAAAAGCTTTTAATTATACTATTGAAAACATAATAAAAAGCTTTTTTCATAATATTTAAGTAAAGAACTTTGTATTTTATATTGTTAATTGTAATGTTTTTAAAACATAGTTTTCTTTATTTTCGGAAATTTTATTTAAATTTCTTCAGTAAGCTTTTAAGTTTTAGTAAAATTTTAGTAAAGCTTTATACTTGGTTCATTTTATTTCCATAAAGAAAAAATTGCAAAGCTTTAGTATTAAAATCATTCCATACTGTACAATATACTTCAAATATGAAGAAATAAACTTTTATATGTCTACAGTTTAAAGCTTTCACTTTATATTTTATTAAACTTAGTACTAAATTCTCATTTTTTATCAGTAAGCTTTATAACTTTACCGAACTTCAATATTAATAACTTTTAACCCGTTTGATAGATCTAAAAGCTTTCATTCTCTTTAACAAATTTATGATCGATATAAATAAATATTAAAATGTTAAGCTTTCTGTTAAAGCTTTAAAGTGAATTTTAATTAATTTAAAAATTTCAAAGATACATTGAATTATTTGAAAACTTACGTTCAATATAAACTTGTTATAATTTTTGAAACTTATAATCAAGTGTAAATTAATAATAAATGAATCTAAAGCTTTTTGTAATGCTTTATAAACAAAGCTTTATGGTTTAAAATTTTTTTTACATGTACATTTTTATCTAGTTTTCCTAAGCCATTATTTCAGTTTAAAAGCTACTTTTAATAAAATCATCAAGATTTTTGAATTTTAAAACGTGAGCTTTTTGTATGTTCTTCAAAATATTTAGAAAATGATTTATCTCCAAAAGCAGTTTCTGTCAATTTAAAAACCTAGAAATTAATTGTTTTTAATAAACTATTAAGCATTTAAATGAGTTTTTGGTGGAGCCTTTGATTCTAAAGCTTTTATGTTGTCAGACAATAAATTTATATTGGATAAATATAAAAAGCTTCTAAATAAAAGTTTATTTTAATTTATTTAATTAGCTTATTAGTTATTGGTGTACCATTATGGGTTTGTCTAAGCTCTAAAAGCTTACATATATTAAAAAGCTTAAACACGTTTATGTAATATTTGAATTTAACCAATGTATTTTTTTGCAGTAATATTGGTCGATTTACGTATAAAAAATACTGGTTTTGGTTAGAAATGACATTTTTAAAAATAAGTGAATTAAAATACTTCAAAATTTATTACTTTAATAACACCCAGTTGTTTATTTTTAAGCTTTTGAAAAGTCTTTATCTGGGTAAACTGTCAAAAAATATATGTAGGTATAATTGTAGGTTAACTTTACAAAACAAATATCAGTTCCATCAGAGCTTTCAAAAACTGTGACAAATTATTCATTTAAAGCTTAAAGTGGTTATTAATTAAAAGCTCAATTTTTTAAAAATAAACTTTTACATTTATGTTAAATTTTTTAAAATGTTAAGCTCAAATAACCTTAAAATTAATATACACTTAATTATACATTGAATAACGCAGTTAAATGTTAAGCTACATTAGTAAAAGCTTACTCTTACTATGTAAGTTTCATATAATACAAAAATTTCATTGATCAATTTCTTGAAATAATAAACACATTATAACTTTTTTTATATACTTAGAGCTTTTAATCGTGTATTATATTCGCCTTTCTAATAGATTTGACTGTAAACTATAGAACAATAGGACCTTTTACTGTACCAATAAGGTTTTGTTTAAAATTTTATACTTAATCTTTAAAAAATCAGGGAAATTATTCATTTTTAAAACCTACTCTTTAAATTTAAAATTTTCGAAACTAATTTTTTATGAAAGCTTTTGAATATGTGAGCTTTTGAAAGTTAAACAACTTTCATTTAATCAAGCAATTCTGTATTGCAATCAATATTGGTAGATCTAAATAGCTTTCGAAGAATATATCCAACAGGCTTGTGAGTAAATATTCAAAGTATAATAAACGCTTTTAAATATACCATAAAAAACATATTAAATAACATTTGCTATTTTTTTATAATGATTAAATTAAGAGAACATGTATACTTCAAATATGAAAAAAATTACTTTGGGTTATTAAAAGTTCTAAGATAATTTAGATTTCATACATTATCAAAAAAATAGTAGGGAGCTTTTTTAAAGTTTTCAAAGCTTTACAAATTTATGTTTTTTTTCATAAATAAAAAATTGCATAGCTTTAATTATGAAAAATTAAACTTTGAATGATTATAGCTTAAAGCTCATCTTCACTTTTATACTATATCAAACAAAATATTACTAAAGTTTTTTTTTAAATATTACCGTTTTGTTAGTAAGATTTTTGGTTTTACTAAAAGCTTTAGTAAGCTTTAAAAAAACTAAGTTTTCTTAGAAAGCTTTTTAGTTTTTCTGGACCTCAATACTAATAACTTTTTAATAAATCTAAAAGCTTTTATTCTCTTTAACAAAAGTTTTCAAAGGTAAATTTAATTATTTGAAAGAGTTTAAAGTAGCTTTAAAGCTTTAAACTCATCAGTTTAAAAGCTTCAAAAATGTTTTCACATTTTTCATGTGAACATTTAAACATTCAAAAATGTGAAACATTGAGTTTCCAATCAAAATGATAAAATATGTAATTTGAATTTGACAGTAGTTACAATACGATAAAACGATATAAAAGCTTAAATTGAAGTTTAAAAATATTAAATCTGTACTCAAATTGTAAAAGCTTTTGACTTTAACTGAAACTATATAAACGAAACGTTTTCATATTTAGCTACATAAAGCTCACAGACAATGATTTTAGACAGGTTTAAATTATTTTTTGAATGAAAGTTTTTTGGACTTGAAAAAATTACGGAGCATTAACATTTAAAGCTGTAAAATAGGATTAAATAAAAAAGCTTCCAATGATTTAAATTAACATGTACTTTTACGTAAAGTGCTTTAAGTTACTTGAGCGGAAACTATCTTGCAATTACTGTATAGTTCTGTAAAAGTTAGTAAATAAAAGCTTTTTATAGTGCTTTATAAACAAAGCCTTTTTCGGTCAAGCTTTGTTAATCATTTTTTTAAATATTCCTAAAATGTATTGGTTCATAGTTTGCATAATATCTAAAATGTATGTGAGCTTTAATTGGTTTAGATAATGATTCATTGTTTTAACCAATTCTTTAAAGATCTAAAGTTTTAAAAAAGCTTTAAGCTTTTCGAAGTTTCAACTCTTTAGTCTAATAAGAAAACTAGAAAAATTTGATAAATTTATAAAACTGTTTAGATAAAACTTAAAAAAAAATTTAATGCCAAATAAACCGAAAAGCTTTCATACAAATTTAAGCTTTAAATGTTTTAAAAAAATTAAATTCAATCACAAATAAAATAGTAGAAGTTAATTCATACATTTTTGAAATCTTCGATAAAATGAGTTACATTTTTGTGGAAGTGTCTCTATAGTGAAGCTTTAGCCAAATGATAAAGGCACAAATTTAGAAGGCACTTTTTTAAAAATAAATAATAAAAGCTGAGGAAAATTTAAATTTGTACATTTATACAAAAATAGGTAGAGCTTTTCAGCGCTTAAAAGTCTAAATGTGCTTAAGCTTTTTTCCGAAATTCTAAAAACGATATCAATAACTATGAATGAAATATTTTTTAAATAATTAAATTGATTAGGCTTAATCTTTTAAAATGGAAAATTACGCTTTAGCGAACGTGTTTTTAAAGTGTTTAATAAGCTTTTAAGTTTTTTGTCCTGTCCAATATAAAAATTGCTTGGTATATTTATGGTAAGAATCAAAGTTAGTTAGTACAAGCATTAATTTTGTTCCATTGCGCTTTTATACTTAATTTATTTGACCAGTTGATCCCCGTATAAAATCTCTTTTAAAATAAAAGTCTAAAGAGCTAACGATATATTTTAATGAGCTTTTAAATAGATTTATCATTTTCCTTTGGTTATTTTAAACTTACTTGTTTTTACTAGTAGTGCTTTTACGTTTTAGTAAGCTTTTCACATACACAATGACGGTCCAAATTAGGTTTAGCAAATGTGATTTATAAGTGCTTTAAAAGTGCTTAGTAAGATTTTTTTCTGTACTGTATAATATAAAGTTGCCTGGCATTTAAAAACTTTAGAACTTTAAGAATTTAGTTGAATTTTGTTGTTGGAAAAATTACTTTTACTGAGAATGACAGTCACAAAATGCCCAAAATTTGTACGTATTATTACAGATTTTGGCTATTTCGATTTTGAGGCTGCTCGAATTGAAGTAATAAAAGAGTATAATTCTGTCTTGGTGTTTTCTTACCATTTCAATGCTTTTATTTGAAGCGTTTCCTTGGTGTTCTAATATATAAAAATATTTTTTATATATTAGTACACCAAGCAAAAGCTTCAAATACACTTCTTAAAAAGCTTTATTGCTGAAATTGTTTATTTAAAGAGCTTATGATTTTTTTAAGCTTTCATTTGTAATGCTTTTGAAGGTTTTAGACAGCGTTTTATGATATTTAAGCTTGAGTAAATATTATTACAAAGTTAAAAAAATAAATTTCACTTTTGGGCTAAATACATTAAAAGCTTTTGTTGTTAAACCTGTTTACTTGGAAAGCTTCAGCTTACATTTTATTGCTTTCTTCTTAATTAAATTTATTTTTGTTTTAAACAAACTTTTGTACGAGTTAATTTAACTAAGATTTGAGTCTCAGGTTCCAAAAGTCGAATCAAGTTTAGTTTAAAAATTGTATAGGTATAACTAAGAAAAAAGTTCATTTTGTATTTAAAATAAAAGCTCATACAATATTCTTAAATTTAAACTTGCAAAGCTTTGAATGGTGTAGTAAAAAGGTTGTATATTTTTAAGTATGAGTGAAAGCTTTTAAAAAAAATTAAAAAACGCTGATTATTTGTACGATCTATAGTTATTGATAATAACGCTGTAAAACAATTCCGAAGAAAGCTTTTACATAACGTTAAAAAGAGTTGAAATTGTTATTAGTATGAAACACTAAATTTTAGTTCGATTAAGCTTTTATCTGCCAAATCGTGTATTTTCAATATGACACCCATAAAAAGCTCGTAGTGCTGTTACGTGTTAATAAGCTTTTTACATAGACAAGTAAGTTTAAAATTACAAATCTGGCACTATCAATATTCTTTTTTTTTTTAAATTGCTTACAATTTGAAAGTTTTTGAACTGAGTGTTAAAACTAAGTAGGTTTTAGTTAAGGAGATACCCAGTGATATGTTTAACTTAGGTCAGTATAGATTTATGAGTTTCTCACGATTGTATTTTGACCAACATTTTCAATCAAATCACATCGATCACTAACCATAACTCCAAAGTATATTCCAACATAATACTATGACTGGCATTTGCTTGTCTAATCGCAACAATATATCATAATTTAACATAAATTCTACAACATCATACATATTAAGCACACATGCTTATAGTACGAGAGTAGATATTTTAATCACCATAATTAAAACATAAACAAAACAAAAACCAATTAACATAAATAGTTTACCATTAACTGCACAAGACTAACCGTAACAAACCAATTATATCTAATCATGATTTACATTAGAGCAGCGTGCACTTGTTCCGTTTTGAGAGCTAAGAGCAGCAAACAATTTTCTATATAGTATGATGAATTATGCAGATGACATTACATGAATTGGTTGCATATCTTAACATTTAATTGTGCACCAAGTGCATTAACGATGCAGTAATTTATTGAAAGTATTCCGATGTGTATCCAGTTTAAGATTTTCTAATCGTAATCTTAATATAATTACTGTGATTTTTGTCTTAATATACATAAAATTAAGATGACAACCAAGAAGAAGAAGAAGAAGTTAAAAAACACGTGCTATTAACTTTATTTAAAATTAAGAGAAAGTTTTTTGAAAATTTTAAATCCGCTCAATGCTCATCTATACATATTATAATATTAATCCTCTCTCATTTTATTTTTCTCATTTCAGACAACACAAATTAGTATATTTTTGACAGTACTATTATTTGGATGTTGTCATGGCAGTCCACAACAAAATCGTACCAGTAGCCTAGAAACGATCAAATTATTTCCAAAACCAACGATCACACGAACCGAATTACGGGTATCGCGAAATTTAAATCCCGATAAAATGGAAATGGTCAATGTAAAATCGAATAATGGTGGTCTAGCATCGATCATAGTTAAAAAACGTGACGGAAAAAGTACTAACATACCGGACGTTTCGATCGTGTACAATCAACGTGGTCGACCACAAAAATATGAAACCCAAACGGAACGAGGATTTTTATACGATTCACAACCAAATTGGAATGGTGCCGCCTCGTATCGTTCGCCATACGGAAATTTTCGTTTTGATAGTCAACCGAAAATTGATAATGATAGTTCACGACACATGATCGATTCGTTTATTCAACATATCGGACAAATTGAACAGGGTCACAATTTAAAGGCGGCCGAAGAGATTATATCGAAAAATGATCGTAAACCAGTACATATCGCGTTGGCCAGTACTGCTTCGGAGCAAGATGATCCTCGAGTTCCAAAACCAGTGAATATACGATCGGACGCCGTGTACATGAAAGACGAGTTAACAACTAGTAAACGTGGACGATCGATGGTTACGGTCGATAAAGATGGTATTCCAGTGATTCATGGTATTCGTGTTCCAGACGATGAATCTGATCAGAAAACATGGCGTAACGCGCGTGTAATCAACGGTGAACTGATTCCATATGAAAATGGTTATGTACCACCAAAAGCTGGACCGAGTTTAGGCTATGGCCAATTAGTTTTTGCTAGTAAACATGTCGATGAACCAAAAAGTATTGGGCCATTTTCGACGCAAGATAATTTTCAAACCACCCCCAAACCTAAAAACATTGGTCCCTTCAGTGTCGATGATAATTTAAAAACAAATCCGATTACCGGTGCCACGACAAATATTCAACAACGTAATCGAGTAAGCTCGGTCGAAGAGAATGATGCCGATGGGATTGGGCCTTTCATCGTTACAGATAATAGTCGAAACCGTTTGGTCGACTATATTCGACAAGTGAACGATAATGAAAAACGGCATGATTATTTTGCCGGTCGAACATCTCGGTACATTGAAGAGGTCGTACTTCCACAACAAGTAAAAATCCAAACGCAACAAATTCAACGCCGCATGTTACAGAATCCAGGAAATTATGTGTATCCCGCATCGATTGTATATTCACCACCGAGTGTGTTGAGTAAACAAAAAAAAGTTGAAAAAAATCGTACCCCAATTATGGAATATGCACATCCGGAATTAGGAGTGCAGCCGGCCAAACCACCAAAACGAGATGATTATATTAAGGAGCGACATAATGGTACCCCCAAACCATTGACAACAAGTTCGTCATCGGTTCAGTACTATTCAAAGGATGTGCATAACGATCGATCACCGTATGCCGTCGAACCAGCTATGTACAGCCATACAGATTTGTATCCTAACGATAAGTACAACAAATACTACAACGATTTTAATAATAAATATCCGTTTCGGCAAGCTACATACCCGTACAATTATGGGTATTTAAAGCGCACTAAGCAACAACCATTTTGGACACGAATTTCTGAACAAATGCGTGACAGTTTTCAGAATGGCTTAAGCACCGTGCATGAAATGACCAAACCAGTACTCGAGCCAATCGTCGAGGCGGGGCAAAAAATCTCACAAAATTTAGGATTTAGTCCACACCACATTAAGTACAATGACCAAGCACAAGAAAAAGTTGGTGTAGTGGTTGCCCCAATAGCCGCGGGTTCAACATTGTTACCTGCACTTGGTTTAGTAGCCGGTGGTGCTGCACTAGGATTAGGCGCAGTCGCTGTCGGTAAACTCTTCGATATGAATATGTTAAAACGTTCGGGCATCGATGAATTCGAACTCGATATGGAACATAAACGTGCCATTGAAGCCATAAATAAAGAACCTGGCAATTATTATGTCCTCCTGGAAGAACAACAAGATGGTGAAACACAGGATGATGCCAATAGTGATGCAGATGATAAAAATCGTCAACGTCGGTCGCTTTATGGTGAACTCGATATCTTTAACGAAAATCAAGGTGATGACCTTGTTCGGGTGAAACGAAAAGGTACACGGTATTCGAGAAATTTTAACGATGGCAACATTGTTGAAATATACGATATCGTAAATGGTGGCAGAATATCAAAATCGGTGTACGAAGAAACTGGAAATGACGATAACATTGTAATGAAAATGACAACAACGACAACGCTTACAAAACTACAACCCGTTGAAACGACGAGTGGTACAAATAACGTAGATTCGCAAAATATTCATCGGCGGAATCGTCGGTCGATTGGTGTCGCCGAAGATGAATCGCTCGGTTCGATATTACAGGATGTCGAACAAGATATACCGGTTGCGGGTAAAATCGGGTTCGAAAAACAAATTCGAAATACCGATTGGACGAATACACCGTGTGCCAAAAAAATATTTTGTGAGGTTATGATCAAACAAAATGGTGATGATGTTGTGCTAATGGAAAAGAAAATGGATACGTTACTTTCGATGTAAGTATAATAGATAAAATAATATATTAAGACAAATGGTATTTGGGTAAATCTGAAATTTTTATTTATTATTGCAAAAAAAAAAAAAAAAATTGACAGCGAATGCTAATTTAGCGGCAATTTTGTTTTATTGTTCGAAAGTTATGTTAATTGTGTAAGACGGATGTCGATTTGATTTTTTTATAATATGTTTTTGAACTTTTTGAACTCATAATTTGCAATCGGTGTTCGTTTGTTTTAAATAATTGTCTACGATTTTTAATGTAAGGTATACAAACGTACAAGGTTAGTTTTTAAAATAAAGTTCTCTGTGGTGTAACTATTTTAAAACATTTTTGATGAGCTTTTATTTTTGAAGCTTTTATGCAGCTCTCTTACGTTAAGCTTAAGAACATTTAAATTAAGCTCAAAACCATATTTGTATCAAGCTACTTTACATTTTATTTATATGTTTAACACTTTTTAAAAAGCTTTAGTTGCTAAATAATTTCATTAGAAGAGATTGAACTTTCATTTTGGTGCTTTTAAATTTAAATTTTTTTTTAAATTTAAACAAAATATTTAAAAATGTTAATTTAACCAAGTTTTTGTTCTTAGGATCCTAAAGCCATATTAAGTTTGGTTTAACAATCTTAGAGAGCTTCAAGAAGAACCAGCACTATTTCTTGTTATAATGAAATTGGCTGGAATATATATTCAGATATTGGATTAAAAGGAATTATTTGTACCATTTTAACAAATGTTAAAATCTTTCTTTCGAAACATGTTTTTTTATTTGAGATGGAGCTTTTAAGTGAACAAGTTAAAGTTTAATACTAAAAAACCTAGTCAATTAATTTGATGTTCATTGTTTCAAAACTAAGCTTAACTTAAAGAAACACAATGAGCTTTTGAGCTTTTTGTCCATGACGAACTTCATTAAAAGCTCAAAAATACTTTTGTATGATATTTTTAATAAATGATACCTGAAAGCTTTATAGGTTTAGTAAAAATAAGGCGTAAGATTTTAAATATGAGTAAAAGCTTTTTTACAAGTAGTTCACATTAATTGTGAACCGAAAACCTTCAGATATATTCTATCAACTAGTTATTGTTAGTACAACTTTATCGTTTTTTCTAGACAAGCTTTTACCTAACGATAAGAGAGTAAAATTTTTTGTTCGTTCCAAATTCTTGTTTTTAAAATGAGCTTTTACACGTTATTAACCTTCCAAATTGTGTTTTTTCAATAACTCCCATATAAAAGCTTTTTGGTAATTAATAACTGAGCTTACTATGTGTTCAATAATTTGATAAAAGCTGTTCTAAAGTCAAACAAACCGTGTGGTATTCTTCTTATATTGCAATTGGCTAAAATATAGAAGTAAGATACATTACGATCAGAAATGGCTTTTTGTACTGTTTTTAAATGTTTAAAAGAGCTTTCAAGCAAATAATTTTCATCTATGTGAATAAAGTTTTTTGTGATTTTATAGTAAACAAGTTTTAGTTTTTATTTCCGAACAATAACCTTAATTAATTATTTCGATGATCAGCGTTTCAAAACTAAGCTTTTAGAAAAAGTACTCAAAATGTTATTATTTTTAATTGTTATTTTGTAGATATTTTTAAACTTGTTCCTCTACAGAGTTTAAATAAAGATCATTGTTCTATTAGTCCTTAAAAAAGATATAATAACTTTTTTAAGATTTTATAAAGGTGGATATAATTTTTATGAGCATTTCACAAGTTATTAGAAAATGCGTAAAAGCTTTAAGTTCTTTAAATAATATAATATATTTGTGATAATTTGACAAAATAGTATATGTCAACTTTTCAGAGCTTGTTAAATGACTGATAAACATTAACTTCCGTCATAACATACTAAAGCTTTTACATTCACTCGCTTTTGGAACATTGTATTAATAGATTTCGAAAAACTAGGATAAAGTTTTTGAAGTATTTAGTATAAAAAGCTCAAAAAATATTCTTATATTATATTTTTTATAAGTTTAACCTAGAAAACTTTAGGAAGCTTGCAAAAATTTGTTTTTCAATATTTTATGTATTATTTAAAGCTTTTTAAAAAATATAACATTTGGGAACAGAAAATCATTATAATTGTACTATGAACTAGTTATTACTAGTAGTTTTAGCGTACTTTCAAAAAAAGCTTTCATGCAACGTAAAAACAGTTAAAAAATTATTTAGGACAATAAATCAATTTTTTCGATTAAACTTTTTCTTTTTATTATTCAGCCTTTATTATGGTGTATTTACAAAAGGATACACATAAAAAGCTTTTAAACGCTTTTAAAAGCTTTGCTATTTGTTATTCTAATCTAACTAGTTGTTATTAGTATTACCTGAACGTTTTAATAATATTTACACATAGACATTAATATGGTGATAATTAATGATAGAGCTTTCACACTTTATAATTCATTTATTTGCTAAAACTTGGTCTAAAAACAGATCAAGTGTTTTGCTTTTCTTATTATAATGAAAGCTTCAAATAATTAAATTGATGAATAATTTCAAATAAATGCAAAAGCTAGATATACAATTACATCAAAAACTGCTTCTGTAATTTTTTTAGTTTTGAAATTGCTTTCATTGTAGTGTAGTACTGAAATATTAACCTTTTTGACGACATTTTAATGCATTTTATATAAAAGCCGATCAGTTAATTTATCGCTTAGGGATCTTTATGTTTTATGTTGAGCTTTAGAGTGAAAACTATATTAGAACTTTTCCCAAGAGGTTTTGTATTTAATTGTTTGCTTTAAACTTATGTTCTTTAAGAAATTATTCTAGTGTGATAGTGGTTCTTAAAATAGTAATAATAATTTTTGTTAAGGTTTTTTAAAAGTTTTATAATTTTTTCTAAACTATTTCCATATCTTTAAAAATATTTATAACATTTTTGAAATTGAGCTTTTTCAAAAGTTTAACAAAAGCTTGTTCTACAAAACACAAGCTTCATTTTAAATTTTTTCTACAGCTTTACTTAATAAAAGGGACGAGTATTTACAAAAAGAAGCTCAATTTTTGTTTTATCAAAAATATGATAGTATAACAAGCTTCAAGGGTAAAGCTTTTAAATTAAACTTAATCAATTTTTTGAGATATATTTAGAATTTTTAGCTAGTTTTAAGTTGTTAATGGAATAACTTTTTTTTATATAAATTTACAAAATAACAGATGTGAGCTTTATAGAATTAACTCTTTATTGTAGTTATAAGCTTTTATAAAATTGAATATAATTTTGATAAAAACGTCTCCTATTTACCACATGAACTTTCGAAAAATTAAAAATTTTTAACATACTATATTTGGTTGTAACTGAACGCTTTAAAGCTCAAAGATTCAACTGTTTTTTCCTGTTCTTAAAGTGGTTCTGGTGGATGAGTAAAATTAATTTTCTATGAAATCTTCAAGTAAATAAAGTTGCTTTAAAATTATTAAAATATATGAGCTTTTACTCAGTTGAAAATGAAGGTTTTAAATTTCAAAAGATTCATATTAAGGTAAGAAAAAGTAAGCTTTTTCGAATTTAATTAACTCTTTTTTGTGAATTTATTGATCACGGAGCTTTTATTAAAATGTGGCAACCGAAAAGAGTTAAAACAAATTAAAGTAGGAACTTGATGTTAAAAATTTAATAAATTGTTTTAAATGTGAGCTTTTTCAAAAGTTAAACAATAGCTAGTTTAAAAAAATTTATTAACTTTTAATTTCTTTTTTTTAGTATTCAACTTAAAATAAAGTATTAAAGTATTAAAAATTTATAATACTTTTTATTAGTATTATAAATTTTAGTTTTCAAAAGCTTTTTATAAAAGTTTAGCTTAAGATTTTAATTTTTTTTAAGAGTAATTAATTTAAAAGTAAAGTTTCAACGAATTGTCAAAGGGATATTTTCTAATATTTCAAACCATCTAGCTGTTTATCTGCTTATAACAAGTGTTTACATCTAAGTGAAAAAATGAAGCTTTATTTTACTTTTCCTTAATTGTTCCAATGTTTTATTGATGTTTGCTTTCGATATAACAAAGTTAATTTTTGCTTTATTTTGTTTCTCATTTCTGATTTAAAAGATCCAATAAATAGTTACGACGGTTTATTTCAAAAAAGCAAATGTAAATTTTGCGTATTTAAATATTTCTGAGCTTTTATAATTTGAAAATTAAATAGTTAGTCCATTTAAAATTTTAAAATTTCTAGGATATTAAGGTCTGTGCGAAATTCTATAAGCATCAACGACAAAGCTTTTAAATTAACGGACATTTTTTTCAATACATTGTAATTTTTAGGTTTGTTTTAATGTTTTTAATGAGAGTAACATTTTTTAACAAAAGTTTTACAAAGCAATAGATACGAGCTTTATAGTTGTAGTTCTTTAGTTTAGTCATAAGCTTTTATAAAATTTTATGTAGCTTTTGCAAAAGTATCTCCGGTTTATCACATAAATTTTGAAATACTAAAAACCTTATAATTATAAAAAAATATTTAAAAGCTCCAGCAATCGATATGTACTATTTTGGAACTGTGTTAATAGTTAAAAGGGTGAGATTAAAAAAATAGCACGAAGGATGGTAAATGTATTCCCCTTACTCGGATTTTTTGAACTTTCATCATTAAAATACTAATTTACGCTTGTTGCTTAAAAGGTTTTTGAGCAAATTAAGAGAAACTTGAAACTTAAAGATTCAATTGTTTTGTCCTGTTCTTAAAACAGTCAATTACAAGAAAGAGATACAATATTTTAAAACTGGGCTTTATTTAAGCATGTTTACTGTAAAAGCTTATGAGCTCTCAAGCTACGCAAATGTTTTTTCAAAATAGTTTTATTGACAGCAAGTCTGATGGAAAAATAAAACTAATTTCCGATGAAATTCTAAAAAATTTAAGGTAGCTTTAAAATTGTAATAATCGTTGAGCTTTATAAAAATACTTAAAACAAGAAAATATTTTTAATATCCATTTTATGTTATCATTTTATAAAAAGGTTTATCTAACCAACCATCAATGTTTCATGCAATTTTGAAACAGGGTTTTGAAAGCTTAGTGGCCAGATATTTTTTTAAATGTATTTAAACTTTAATTTACAAATTATTGTTGAAATAAGGAATGATTTTTGGTTACCTTAATCAATAGTCATCTTTAATTGACAGATTTAAAGGATTGATTCCTTAGTCAAAAGCTCTCGGTATATGTAAGTATAAATAATATCAAAAAATATTTGACCAATTAAAGAAAATTAGCATAATTGTTAACAAATAGGCTTTAAATAACTGGTTTTTGAATGCCATACGGAATGGTTAGTTGAAAATAAAATAGAGCTTTCACTTTTTTATAATGTACTGTAGTTTTTACGATCACCAAGATACTTTTATAGTACTCAGCTAGAAAATAAAAATTTTAACTTTCAAAAGATTTCAAATACAAAAAAGCTTTTCAAACTAAAATTTGTTCTGTTTTTGAGAATTTTTCGATCATAAAGCTTTTTTAACATATTTTTATCGAAAAGCACAATAAAAAATTAAAAAAGTAATTGAATGTTGAATGTTCAACAAATAGCTTTTGATGTGAGCTTTTTAAAAGTTCTTAGTCAACTAAGAAACAACAATATAATTTTCAAAAGCTTCCAATAAAAACATATTTTTTCCCTTTTTAAATGTCATAAATCGTTTATGAAAGATTATTCATAATAACTAATTACATAAAAGCTTCATAAAGCTTTACAAAATTTTTAAAAAGGATTTTTTAGTAATTCATAAGTTCAATTATTTTTCGTTTCTTTATAAGCTTTTAAAAAAGACCGTGGAGGCCTTCATACCATGCATTTTTATTTTGTTAAGATTTTTCGAATATTTGCTGTAAAAAGCTTAGTTTGTGCTCCAATAAAATGGTTGAGTGATCTGTTCTTAAATATATCAAAAATTTGGTAAACTGAATTGAATTGTTACTCGAACCTTAAAAGTTTCAAGATTCATTAGTACTTACAGTAAAAAATAACATATATTATATGTGTCATGTGGTTGTGAATTTTCATTTAATGCGCTGGAATGGTTCAATTCATAAAGCACATAATTATGGTTTAATACATAACCACATAAATTAATAGTTGTTGCGACATTCTGCCCGCTGTTCCTATCTTTTCAATATTACCAGGAAATCGGCAGGCCTTTGTGACTTTGAGTTTAACAATCCTCTATGAGACCAACTTTCCATCGACGAAGCGGTTGATTTTCTTTGATGCGAACCACCATATCTCCTACCGCAAGATTTGGTGATAGTTTGAAACATTTGTGTCGTTATAAGAGGGATAGCAAGTATTTTGAACTTAGTTTGAGACAATTTAAATCATCGAGATGGTTAGTGAGTAGTTATAGCTGATAGAAATTGAAAACTACCGCAATTTGTTTAACCGAAGTCATCTATTGCGCGTATATGCGAATTTGGGGGAACTTAAATTTAGTTCGGCGTAAATGAATTTTGGCTAGGTTTACAGTTAGACTCGCTTCATGAAGACTACCAAGGTAGGGTTTATCGCAGATAGCGTGAATTTCCACTCGGTCTTATTTTATTTACATAGTAAATTCATTTCATCCTTCAGTTGTTACAATGGTTCGTGCAATTTTTAGATACACCGATAAAATTTGTCCTTTTTGCAGAGAAAACTCGTTTGCATAGTCCTCGGGTGGCAATAAATAAATTATTTAGAGAGGCTGTCATGAATACTTGTGATGTAAGATTAGACGCCAATTTTGGACGGCAGGTAACATAGTGGGATGATTCAAAAAATAAGGCAAAGTGGTAAGATAGTTAGACTTTTACTCCAATGATGTGAATTTTGCCCATAAATTTTGACTTTGATCGCACGAATTTCAATGGTCCGTTGAATTTAAATTTCGCCTGGAGTTTGAAGCAAAAAATATAAGCAAAGATATACGTCTAATCCTCCAAAAATTGTTGTAATATTATCTGAGGATTCGACTGACACATTGCTGACTGGAATAATCTTCTTCATTTTGGATACTTCTACAGGTGTTGAGAATACATCACGTTACGTTGGCCAACATTATGATTCTTAGAGTAAAAATTTCAGACCATGGAGGTAAGATTTTAAGACCCTCTCAGTATCCATACGTCGACATAACCAGTCTGCTAGATTGCATTCGCGTAAATCCAATATTTTCTAGTCTCGAATTTTTTTTTCTAATTCAGCGATTAGTAGCATTGCACATAATTCGAAGTGGGGTACTGTTGTCTTCTAGAGCTGAGCTATTCTACAGGATGTTGTCATTTTGGTGGTTTAAAATATTTGGATCTAAAACGGTTAAATTACGAAACTTCCGTATTTTTTGGCAATGAACTCAGTTAAGGAATAATCAAGCCTTGTAAACGGTGTTTTGCTTTTAGGTAGGTAATCTGCTAACTTGATTTGATGAACAGTCCGCCATAAGAAATCTCAGTGCTTAGAATAAATCGATACTTTTAGAATTATACAACTATAAATCGACGACTCTGGAAGTTCTTTATTGTAGGTAGGACTTGAACTTCTAATGTGGTTCAAAAGTTAGTAATATTTGGCTTCAATGTTACAGTAGCACTGGACATCGATGAGACATCGTTGGAGCCAATTTCTTGAATTTGGATGCTGTTACTATACGTGGAAGGTGCAGCAGCGTCAAAAACGTCTCGTTCAAAAAACTCTCGTTCAAAAAATTTAGCAAATCCCCCCTCAATATTGGAATATCAAAAACATTAAAAAAATTGAACTATTCCACGCCCACAAATATTTGCATTTTCATCTATAATTATTTTAGACACTCCACAATCGGCACATACCAATAAAATGCAAAACTATATTCCAAATGTGAAGTGATGTGAAAGATGCTTAATTGAAAATGAAATTTTGTTGTTTCGTACTCTGAATAGTTATTTGCGCTCTCAAATAGTTCACACAGTCTAAATATACTATAGCCATACATATTCACTTTCACCAAACAAGCGCGTGTGCAATTTATAACCGTTGTTGTTACTAAATATACAACAATATAATAATAAGCGACTGTTAAAATATTTTGACAAACGTGACATATATTTCTCATACATACAATTGAGTTGAGTAGAAATTTATGTTTGAGTTATTTTTTATCCATCACTAATCGGAAATTATCCACACCGCATTAATTTAGTGTCGATTAAATTTTTGACATCTAAACTAGTTTTACGCATGAGGTTTTTAAATCGATGCACTCTTCAAATCTTAACCAAAATTGAAGGTCATTAACAAGAAAATCCACTATATATCGTATACTAGTACCCCATCAACCCACTAAAGCTAATAATATAATCAAATCGAAACTTCTTTTGAAGTTTTCTTCTTCGCTCCAATCGTTTGTCGTTTTCTTACTATATCGAATCGTTGTGGTACATTCGAACAATGTTAAGGTCAAACTTTTTATTTCAATCAAATTAAGAGAAACAAAAAATTTCGTTTTTTTTTATATAATCTGTTGTACATGTCCAAGACCAAAGCCATATACAAAGAAGGAAAAGATTAATGAATATATAAAACGTCTTATGTACATTGGTATAGGGCGAGTATTTAGGTATAGGTACACCATAAAGACAACCAAAATTTTGTTGATTTCTTCTCTGCACTCGCTCTTAAATAATTCCAAAGCCAGTCATTTTTTTTTATGTCTTAAGAAATGGTGAAAGTTATTTGGATTGGGTTTCGATTGTTGTTGCTTTATAATTTCTCTTGTAAATTTTCTTATTTTTATCGTTGTTATTATTACTATTATATATGAATAATAATAGTAATAATAATAATAATCGACATCATCATCATCATCATCTGTAACATGTATCGAAATCGATGTTTTCATTTTTTATTGTGATGATGCGAACACCGAAGATATAAGTCGTCTTACGAGTAAATCAATCTACGTACATCGAAACTAAAATCAGATAGTTATAGAACTTATCTATATACCAACTACATACCTACATATGTACAAGTTAAGGTTGATTGAGTTTTTTGTCAATGGCGGAGAATGTCAATTTTGTTCGCTCTATAGTAAATAAATAATCGTCATAAGTTTCAATCGACTGTAAATGAAATGTGAAGTCAATAAATAATTGGTTTTGTTGTTGTTGTTGTAGATTGAATTTTTGCAGTTTACTGATGCAACTGTTCATTGAACTGAATTCAAATCGTTAAATTATTCTTGTTATAAACTTGCGAAAATGCTACTTTATTTTCAAAAAGCAATTATCCTAAACCTTTACCAACTAAATAGTTTGCTTCCTTATTTTTCACTCAAATTATCCATGTTTTTTTTTACATTCAAACCTGTCACTGTCATAATTTTATAGACTAAATAATAACAAAAATTAAAATTTTACTCAAATTCAATAAAATTTCACTCAAAACCGTTCAGTGCACGTTTCAAAAAAATTCCAACTCATTAAACGAAAATACCACTTTGTTTTATTTAAAATTAAATCCACCTTAAATAAATGAGTAAAAATTCTGTTCATCTAAATTTCACTCAGATTTATTAAAAATATTTCATATTTCACTCAGATCCGTTTTAAACTTGTAATAGTCTGATTTAACCTAAAACAAACAAGGCAGTGCCTGTTACACTCAAATCTAATATTTACAAATTTCACTCAATATTGTTTACAAACAAACACACTGTATTTTTTTACGGAGGCATCATCAGGTTTTTTATAGCATCATTAGCTAGAAAAAACCAAATCCCAAATAATACGTGATGGTTATAGCCCATCGCAACTGAATAATTTATGCCACAAACTGAAAATTTCCAATACCCAGAAAATACGTGATGCTTGTTAGAAAATTTTTAAAACCCAGAAAATTCTTGATGGCTCATCAAAATTGAGAAATTTATGTCAAAAATCGGAAATTTCCATAACCCCGAAAATACGTGATGGTTAGCCCAGCCATATTGAGAAATTTATGCCACAATGCAAAAATATCCAAAACCCAGAAAATATTTGATGGTTAGCCTTTCCAAATTAAGAAATTTATGTCAAATTCAGAAATTTTCAAAACCCAGAATATTCTTGATGGTTAGCTCATTAAAATTGAAAAATTTATGTCAAAAACCGGAAATTTCCAAAATCCAGAAAATACGTGCCCATCAAAATTTAGAAATTTATGTCACAATATGAAAATTTACAAAATCCTGGAAATACGTGATGCTTACCTCACATGCCCGATCATCTCAGATACATCACCCATTACATTTACAAAGAGCTTTTGTTCATCACAATATGCTGCAACTTCGAAATAAATGGATGTGGGATCTAATTTGTTATACATATCTAAAACTACAGTATTGTTCTGGTAGGACAAATTTAGATGTTTTTTGTGGAACATACATAACGGTATTACATTTTTGTGGAACATAAATAAAATTTGGGTTGATTTGAACAAATTTAAGGAACCACAGTAGTAGATTCATGCCTTTTTTGAATATAAAACTGAATTTATTTGGTTGTGGGTTTTAATCGTAACTTTTCAGCTCTTAGATTGATGAATTTTGATGAATTTCTCTTGTTGTGGAACATATTGAACGGTATTTTCTACCAAGGCATACTTGGTAGATCAAATTAAAATTTTAGTTCATTATAACAAATATATTTAATTATAGTTGTGGAACATAATTTATTGTGTGTTTATTGTGTATATTGGCCATTGTTTGTAATGTATTTTCTTTATTTATGCTATAAAAGCATGCTGTGCTAAACGGTAACGGTTTGTGGAACTCATATAACATCATGTAAATATCTTTTACTAATGTTTAAGTAACTTTTGTAGGAAAACACAGTAGTAAGTTAAAACTTAACCTTATACGTTTTTGTGGATCATATAATAATTGATCGTTTTTGTGTTATGCACCTTTTATGGATAATAAAGACTAAACTCATAATAAACCTATTTAAGGTGGATTTACATAAGCACGTTACGTTATAAAACGAATAAAAGTCTGTGGAACTCAATATTTTATTTATAAAAAAGATCATTTAGCCCATATTGGTTTTAGTAGGAATAAAGATCTGTTTGATGAGTTTGTAATAAAAAAATGCTGCACTATATGGAAATGACTGTTTGTGGAACATATTATTAATTATTGATAAAGATGATTGCTTGTGTACATAATTCAATTTTATATAAACTTGCTGTGCTAATAAAAAAGAGTTGATTGTGGAACACAATTTTTAAAATTGATTTAATGCAGACTTAAATAACCAACAACTATTCTTTAAATAATTTTTGTAAGAAATCACATTTTAGTTGGTCAACATTTTCTTTCAATTCAGTTTTGTTGGTTGTGGATCCTAATTTGGAAGAATTAGGTTATATTTTAACCCGGTATTTAAGTGTAACTGATATTATAAAACTCTTGTGATGAATATACAAACGTATGTTGCATTATAGAAAAGCATGATTTTTTATGGAACATAATATTAACTATTATAAAATACGAATATTGGTGGAATATAACCTAATATTTTTCAGTTGAATATATACAGTAAACCATATGAAGCTTTTATGGTTAATGAACAGACGTAATGCATGTTTTTAAGCTGAATATATGCAAGTATGTTGCAGTAAAAAACAAATTAATTGTAGAATATAATTTAATGTTTTTCATTTGTTGTTTGTGGAACACAATTTTTCAATACGAATATAACAGAATATTAACACATTTTTAAAACATAATTTTAGACTTACGTTTAAGCATATTTAATCGTGAAAAAATTTTGAGGATCATTTAATAATTTTTATTGAGTATAATGAATATTTAATTAGATTATTTGTGGAATGTAATTGATCGTTTATGTGGTTGATAAAAAGACTAGGCTCATACATAATTAACCTATTTAAGTTGGTTATACACTAGCACATTATAGAACGAATAAAAGTCTGTGGAACATAATTCATATTTAATTTGTTTATTTGTGGATCTTATAAATATACTTATCGTTACATTTTGATTGAAGAAAATAACATGGTGTCATTTCGTAGAACATAATAAAGGTCTGTTAGATGAGCTTCGTAATAAAAAACGCTATAGTGCTATAAAATGACTGTTTGTGGAACATAATGTTAACTATAGTTACAAATGATTACTTTTTCTATAAATAATATAATTTTTTTAAGGTATACTTTTATAAATATGATGTGCTAACAGATGTTTGTGGAACACGATTTTTCAAATCAGCTAGATAAAATATTTGAGCTTTAAATATAATATAACGGCATAATAACAGTTTGTGATGTATATTGTTTTAAAACTTTAGTTAAACTCCGTTTCTGTGATTGTGGATTCTATGTTTATTATACATTTTCTTACTGTGGAACATAACTAAGGGTAATTCGACTTTTTAGGATCATATTATACTTTTTCTTGGGTAATATAAGTATTTGTTATTGGTTTAAATCAGTTGTGGAACCTAATTGATTTTGGTAGTGATATAATTTTTGTATGGATCATAATTTGGTTATAGCCATACATAATAAATGTATTTAGGTTAGATGCATAAAAGTCTATTGCACAACAAAAAGAATTATACAATTTATAAAAGGTGATTATTTGTGGAACATAAATGAATGATTTTCAGTTTAATATGTATATAAGTTATAATTTCCTCTATGTATTCTTGAAAATCATAATATGCTATAGTTAGAAGTTGTTTGTGGAACACAATTTTTAAATTTGAAACAAACTTGTTTAACAACCTAATCATTTTTTGTTAAATGATTTTTGTAAGAACTTTAATTTAATTTAGTTTCGTCGGTTGTGGACTCTAATTGTTTTTTGTTGTGAAATTTAATTTACTGCATTTTGTCATAACTGACGGTATAATATGTTAGGTTATGAAAGACCATTATCCATTTGTGGAATACAATTTAATGTTTGTATGAATGTTTAAATAGGTATGTTGTGGTAATAAAACAGGGTTGTTTGTGGAACACAATTTTTCAAAACTAATATAATCGTATAACAACAATTTGTGATATTTGTAGGGAATCACTGAAGACGATTTTAGCTTCATTTCAATCCTCTTTTTTTAGTTGTGGTTCCTGTAACTTTTAAGGTTTAGATTTGTTGAGTTTTTTTAATTGTTTTTTTGTTGTGGAACATATTATATTGAACGGTACTTTAGCATAATTGCTAGTCTGTCAAAATTTTTGTGGACGATATTATAATTTTAGTTGGGTGTAATACATATTTTTACTAAATACATTTTTATTAAGTAAATGTAGTTGTGGAACGTAATTAATTTATTTGTTATACATTACAATTATGGATCATACTTTAATTATGACCAGTCATAATACATGTAATTAAGTGAGATATACAAAAGTATGTTTCAATATATAAAAGATATTGGTTTGTGGAACATAATGTTAACGATTAGGAAAAGCAATTATTTGAGGAATATTATTGAATGTTTTTCGCTTTGATATATACAGTACAATGTTAAAAATATTTGCGCCGTATATTTACTTAGACTGGTTGTGGAACCTAATTGATTATTTTTATGCTATACATTTTTTATTGATCATGACTATGGCCTATATAATATACGAATGTTGGATATACAATATGAATAATTGTTTGTGGAACATAATGTTTTAAATCACATCTAGATGACATAAATTTGTTATTCTTTTTTTAATAAAAGACGCGAAATAAATTTCTTTATATCGATTTGTACCACAATTCCCATTAATTCAAATGTCTTTTGTTCAAAACCAATATATCTCCTTTATCTACATACACATCTAAATGTATCCACATCATAGATTAATGATTGTGAGGCGGGAAAGACATATCGCCTTTTTTGGTGAATCTATATAAATATTCGTAGCATTAGTAAAACAACCATTCCCCATCTCTCGCCATTTAAAAGATTGAGTTAGCATGTTTTCGGTGAAGAATATTTTTTGATAAATTAGTTGTTGGTTGATATGAAGAATAATTAAATTATTGATTCAAAATTAAATAATTCCTACATAATTAATTAATCAACAGTTCGGTATATAACGTCGATATAAATTTGAAATGTTATGCGGTGCAAAGGTGACGGTATAATTTGTATACAAATTATTGTAGGTCGAATCAAATCGGATTGAGTAATTCTGAAAACCTGTCAACATCTTATGAATAATTAATTAATTACAACATTTATTTTTATTGTGACGATGATGGTTACAAAACATGATACCACCCACATATTTAATATAACGCCTTTCGGCAGTATTCTAGAACAACTACTAAACATTTTTAATTTTTTTCATTTTTAGGATGCATCCAGCTTTAAGTTACGGATTATCACATCATTTGTTCGAGGTGACCGATGCCATCCGACGGCGGGATTGTTCAACATTTATATGTTATCAAAGATAGTTTTTTAATTTTAATTAAATTTATTCAGAAAAAACAGACAGCATTAATAATTTATAATTTATTGTTAAAAAATAAAAAAAAATAAAAAATTTAATTTATTGTAGGCTCAAAAAAAGCAGACAAGCTTTTTTTTGAAAAACTCTTATAATTATATAAAATAAATAAATCGTAGTTTTAAATTAATTATACATAATTATATATAATAATAAATAATTTTAGTTATAAATTATAAAATTTAAAAAATATATTTAAACATAAAATTAATGTTATAGTATTTTAAATTAATAACGAGATGTTTTGTCTGATGACCTACTTACGGTTTTTGACGCGGAATATGTCTGTTAAAAGGTTTGGCTTACTAACCACATTCCCATTAGCTGTCAGACTCGTTTGTTTTGAGTTTTTCATGAATCGGAGAATTTGAATAATAACTCTCGATTTTTAACTGATTTCAAACGGTTTCAAATCGGTTAAGGTTGGATTTTATTGTTTGATGGTGTAGTTCAGATGATCGTTGATAGCTGGAATTACATCCAAAAAAATATTTTTGTCCACAAAAAACTTAAATTTTGACAGTCTATAGCCTTGCGAATTATTCGTAAAATTTGAGTAAAAACTCTCGATATTTAACTGATTTCAAATCCTTTCAAATCGGTTATGGGTGGACTTTATTGTTTGATGGTGTAGTTTAGATGATTTAAGATAGCTGGAACTATGCTAAAAAAATCTAAAATGGTCTTCATTGTTGAAAGTGCGGTGGAGAGTTCCATATTTCAATTGGCTGCATCAACGATCCAAAACGCATGCTTTATAGTGATAAAGACAATACAGGGCTTTGTAGGATGTAAGATCGATGGTATTCATATATCTATAGTTTCTATGTCCTTATCAGTTCAACCATCATTAATTCAAATGTATCATAAAAAATAAATTGATTGAAACCGAAATGGTTCAACAATAATATTGAATCAATAATTTTCTATGTTTTCTATATTTTTACTCATGTACACACGCAAATTTCCCCAAGCTCAATAAGAAACGTATAACCGATACAAAATATAAAATGCGCATGTCATAATTGTACGGCAAAATTGGTCATAAATTCGACGAAGGCAATTAAAAAAGAAAATTGACGAGAACCAAACCAACCGGAATTATGTATTCAATTTTTTAGTGTTGAATGAGAATTCATTTTGTAATAACATTGGGCGGATAATGTAGCTTAATCAACTTAATCGACATTCGGGCGATTAAATTTATATTTTTTTTATTTGTTATTAGGTTATATCATAATTCTTTGATATTTTTTTGTTGAGATTATAGACTTTGGCTCATTAAAGTTTTGTTTAAATAAAAAAAAAATTAAGCTTTTCTACATCTTGTCGATAAAGTTTTCCTATTTCAATTTATTTTGGGATTATATGGTGTTTTATAAAAACCAGACGCTGCAAAGCAACAACACCAAAAAAATTGGAATCAGTCTACTGAACAAATCTCGATATAGATTTTATTCTTGCGATTGTATAAGATTTGAGTTTGATTCTTGTTAAATCGTTAAAGTCATAGTTGGTATTGTGATGCTGAATCAAATATTTGATGCGCTCGATATAAATGCGATTTGTATACACCATACAAAAATATAAGAGTAAAGCCGTATAATCGGATCCCTGGGATTCCATAATTTTTTTTGTACGTTACAGTAAATTTAGACAAAATGACGGAACATAACGACACAAATATACATGTAATGTAATGGTTTTATGATGGAATTAAATTGAATTTTGCCGTCAAAATAAAATGAAAAATCATTCAGATCCATATCGTTTGTATGTATGATGCTATACAGACGGATAATATGTCAGTTCATTTATATAAATTACAGAATAATAATGGCGCAATGCAATTTGTCATAATGGTTTTGAAATTAAATTTCGACCAAATTTGATGCAGTTGTATCGATTGGATGCTTTTTTCTCTCGTATACCCCACAAATTTGGTCGATTAATCGGGAAATTCAATAAAATGGAAAATATAAACGAAAAATACAGAACCAATCAAGCTAAGCATCTAAAATATAATAATAATAAATGGTTTTGACGGGCTATAGTTAACCCGTATCGTATCAACAATTTGGATCAATTTTAAGAATAAAATGCTTGTTGTAAAGTTTTATTTGAGGATGGCAAGCTCCCACCAACCACATGAGTTAAAAGTTAAAATTAAATAAAAATTTGCTATATGGAGCTAGAAATTGTGCAAAAATCATAAAAAATGTTTTATGCTATCGACAGTGTATGTGCTAAAATAATCATAAAAAAAAATTGTTCCTTGCACTCAATATAGTATGTTACAAAGTTACAAATCCAATCCACTGCAGACGATACATCCAATTTACCACAATTGAACAAAATCATCTATCAAATTGTTTGATCTTGAAACAGATTTTTTTTTTTATATTGCTACAGCTCAGTATTAAATTGACAGTCTGTTGTGTTAAATTCGATTCGACGACACATTTTTTTTTTGTATATATGGCATGCATATATCGAAAAGACAATGGGTGGTGACATACGATATAAATTGAAGTTTTGTATTGTTGTTGGGTTGTGGTGTTTCAATGTGTGGTTGTGTGATGCAATCACGATTAAATTTTACTGTTATTTTGTGCAGTTAATCAGGTAGAAGTAATTCAATTGTACAGTCAAATATTTGTCTAATTTCGAATAAATTTAAACTTAGTTGCTGAACTTAGATCGAGATGGTTCAAGGACGAAAAAGTTTGTAGATATGACAATGATGTTAAGAGCTTTTGATTAAGGTATCCTTTAGCGCAATCGGTCCACTATTACGTGTTTTATTGAGTTTTCATCCATCTTCGTAAATTCAGAAAGGCTAACCCCTTTGCCGATTTTTTTGAATACAAATTTTTTGTGAAAATATTCCAATATTTTATAGCAATATTTATATTGATGTTAAATATTTCAATATTTTATTGCAATATTTATATTGATATTTATATTGATTAAGGTAATCTTTTGCACAATAGGGCCACTATTACGTGTTTTATTGACTTTTTATCCAGATTCGAAAATTTGGAAAGGCTAACCCCTTTGATGATTTTTTTGCATACAAATTTTTCTCGAAATATTTCATTATTTTATAGCAGTATTAATACTGATGTCGAGAGCTTTTGATTAAGGTATCATTCAGTACAATCTGTCCACTATTACGTGTTTTATTGACTTTTCATCCAAATTCGTAAATTCGGAAAGGCTAACCCCTTTGCAAATTTTTTGTGGAAATATTGCAATATTTTATAGCAGTATTTATACTGAAGATGAAAGCTTTTGATTAAGGTGTCCTTCAGCACAATCGGTCCACTATTACGTGTTTTATTGATTTTTCATCCATATTCGTAAATTCGGAAAGGCTAACCCCTTTGCTGATTATTTTGCATACAAATTTTTTGTGGAAATATTTCAATATTTTATAGCAGTATTTATACTGATATCGAGACCTTTTGATTAAAGTTTCATTCAGCACAATCGGTTCACTATTACGTGTTTTATTGACTTATCATCCATATTCGTAATTGTGGAAAGGCTAACCCCTTTGATTTTTTTTGGCATACAAATTTTTGTGGAAATATTTTAATATTTTATAACAGTATGTATACTGATGTCGAGAGCTTTTGATTAAGGTATCATTCAGCCAATCGGTTCACTATTATGTGTTTTATTGACTTTTCATCCATGTTCGTAAATTGGGAAAGGCAAATAATCAATTAAACCCCTATAAACAAATAATCAATTAAACCCCTTTGATGATTTTTTTGACATTCAATTTTTTGTGGAAAAAATTAAATATTTTATAGCAGTATTTTTACTGATGGCAAAAGTTTTTGAATAAGGTTTCATCATGATGATTAAGGATCATCACAAACTGTAAACTGATGATCGATGTAAATATAGCTACAAATGGTAAATCTCGATTTGAGTCTAACCATAGTATAAATGCACATAGTACCATCATAAGGGAAAAACGGTTTACTCATTGAATTTCCTGATATCGGGTCGATAAATAATCGTCAAAATTTAGGATAAATGTATGACATTTAGGCGATTATAAATATAACAATATTTTGATTATTTTGAAACGATACAAATAGCGACATCTAGCACGTCAATGGCTTAATGGTAGTGTGGTCTAACAGATGATGACAGCTTCAAGTAAATTTAAAATTTGTTAAATATAGGTTCCGACAAAAGAATTGGCCGAATACTCATAATTTTCAATTACGACACTGTAAATTATTAGTATATAGTCATCAATGTTTATTTTTTACCGGTAAATACTCTACCAATATAAACGACAGAACAATGTTTATCGATCGCATTTATGTATACCTATCTATGTAACCAAATTAATCAAATTCGTTATGTATATATGATATTTATGTAAACAACAACAACAATTTATATTTATAATAATGTCGATAATGATGACTATATGATAATTATTATTATGATATTATATGTGGATATATGCCGCAATATGATAATATATAATCCCTAGAGGTATTGACTGAATGACTGACGACTGCTGTTCTGTACAATAATAATTTTGAATAAACAAATAATCAATTAAACATTTTATGTGTTTGCAATTAAACAATTACCGTACACACATATAAATGATAATATCATAGCATTGTGAACGATTGTGGACCACTGTGGTCGGGTGATATTTATATAATTTTTTAATTACCAAGAATAAAATTAACTTTTGAATTTATGAGTGGTGTAATATGTAGCCACTGAGGGTCACCAATATAATAATGGCTGTTATGTTTTTGCAGTAATGTCCATCAGGACATGAAACGTGTATGTTACAGATGCTTTATTATAAAACTCACTGATAAATTTTATAGTGATACATTTAGAACGGTAAGTGCACTAAAGTTACGACCAAAAAAATACGAAGAGGACTTAGAAGTTACAATTTCAAAGAAAAATTACTTACAAATTGCTAACAGAAACGCGTAATAGTCATCAGTGTGACCCCAACAATTTAAGTGATGCAATACCAAAAAGGTATTTTGAAGTTTTGATATTCAAACTTCACTTTCGAAGGCGATAATTTTTAAATCTTTGGAATATTTGACTTACAATTTACAATTCAAACGGCATTCGGTTAAATTCGATAAATCCGAACGGTGTAATAATGGCAGTTTTATGTGCATATTTGTGCGATTTTGGAAAATATTTTAAAAATGTATTTTATAGTTGGTTTTAGAGAATAATCTGAATCCATTTAGACTCAGAGAAAAATCATATAAGCTTGTGATTAGTGTTGAAAGGTATTAATTTAAATTTGAAATTTCAACCTGTACTAAACTATGGTATAGTGGTCAATGGCAAGATCAAACTCCGGCCCCACGGCGTGGTAGGCAAGTATCTTAACCATCGCTATATACGACTGGTGACAAGATCTCATATTGTACAGTCCTGGGTTTCAGTTAAGAAAGTGATTATCTAATGAAAAACACTGCTAAAAACCGCTAATTAAGCTACAAACCAAAAAAACTTGCTAGAAATTGACGAGTTGAACTCTGCCAAAGTTTCAGGACTACATTAGAATTCTAAAATCACCGACTTTAAATTTAAAATAAATCTTGACTAACAGCCCGGTTAAAGCATTTAGGATGGGAGGTCAAGATACCGCTAGACTCAAATGACTAATTGTTAAGCCTAGAACTGTGTGGGGCGTAACTATCGACCAACTAATAATAACAGCGAATGAATTCTCAAAAAGCGATATGCAAAGATCATTACATAGACAACTTGTCTTTATGAAGATTCAAAGGTACAAATCTTGGGTCTCACCATCATATAAAGTTGCAGTTTAGCTTTAATGTAAATTTATTTGCGTACCTTGATGAGAGATTTGTGAATTTTTATGAAAAAGCTGTAGCCTAAGTCGGTGAGTTTTATCAAGGTGTGAAGCTTGTGGTTTTAGCCAAAGAAGTTTCGAATTGGCAGGGAGCTCAGGTCGGGTTTCCAAAATGCCCAGACGGGATTCTTAAAATTATTAAGGCGAGCAACATATTCATGTGGCAAAATCAAAACGTGTCGTTGGTAACCGTTTCAAGTCGTAAACCTTCTTTATGAAAAAGATAAGAGAGAGAGACAAGCATTAACCTTCAACCAGCTGGCACTCAAACTATAGAGGACACAGTGAAACAGGCTTTAATTAAGGTAGCTCGTGAGTGAAAATTTTTGAAAATTGTCATTGAAATCTAACTCCCAATGACCTTCATCGATTTGGCGAAACTAAAAATGCAAAGAGTATCACATTCGTTATGCGAAGTAGCTGTCTCAACTAACGTACTGTAAAAGAAAATCTAGGAAAGAACTCTGCACACCCTGGTAAATACGATTGAGAGATCATTTCAATTGCAAGAGTACTATATGGTACCACTCGTTAAAATTACGGGCGCCTTTCTTATTCTAAAAATAGAAAGTATAAAGCCTGGTCAGTATGCTGCAGTATGCCAATATAAACGGGGCTCTGAGGACACCATATACGCTGGCATTAGAAGTTATGTTCTACCTTCTTCTGCTCGATATCTAAGGTAAGCAAATGGCGGCTCATATAACCAATCAACTCACCGTTAGGTTTCAGTAGAAATATCTTCGTACAAATTACTTCACATTAACCTGTTTGCTAAAGAAAGAAGTAGTGAATCTCGATTGTACTACCCTAGTTTATTATGCTTCCAAAAAGGTTTTTAAACTTTAATCTCTTTAATTGAGTCTTGAGAAAATGGCTCATAATTGGTAACTGAAGCCATGTAGTTTTCCATGGACGGACGTAAAGATTCAAGCTGAAGTTATATCGATTAAGGAAGTTTTAACTTGGTTGGAGTAAAAGTCATTTAGACCAAGCATTCCCGCATTTTCACAAGTAAGGCAGTGTTTTTGTGAAAATGCGGGAATGCTTGGACTGAAAAGTAATGACTTTTTCAGAAACAGAATGGATACAGAGAAGATAAAAATCCATAGATACTTGTGAAATATGTAAAAGATGATCTTTCAGATCTTGTGAATATCAAGGTGCACGACATTTTACTTATACAAAAACAAAGGTTGTAAGGTGCGAATTGCAGATCCATATTACCTATATACTGAAACATATTATGTCAATACTCCAAGGGCAATGCTAGTTCTTCGTGTTTTTTTTATTTGGAAGCCTATCTACCATTTATTTTCCGAATTCTTTGATTCCTTCCTGAAGTCCATTTGCTCTTGGATTCAAAAAGTGAATCACCTTTTTTAGAACACATCACTGGGAATTATTCACTTAGATGAGATCTTAGATGAGAGTTCAAAAGTTTTCTGAATCTTCACTCAAACATTAAAGTTACCAATTAATCCAATGACAGTGAGTGCTAGGATTAGACCATAATATAAATATACATAGTACTACCATCATAAGAAAAAAACAGCTCACCCATTGATATTCCAGATGTCCTTTCGATAGAATATCGCCAACATTTAGTATAAATATATGACATTTAGGCGATTATACATATAAAAATATTTTGATTATTTTACCATGATAGTACTATGTGTTTTGATATTATGATATCAAAGATATTATGATATTATGATATTAATAGCATGGTTTGCACACGCCAGCGGTGGCGTGTACAAACCATGCTATTAATACTATTATTTATATATTCAAAATGTTTTATCTCTAGTGAGATTGATAATATCTCAATTAAATTGTTGTTATAACGCCAACAAAATTAAATTATTTAACCCAACCTTCGTTTGGTTTATACATATACTCGTACACAATGGGTGCATTTAGGTTCGCCAACACACGTATACCATAATTTTTCATTACTGATTGTTTCATTACTTTCTGTGGTTCTACATATATTTGACTCATTAATAATAAGATGTGCTAAAAAAATTAACATATGTTCAATAATAATATAAATACACATAGTACTACCATCATACAGTTTACCCATTGCTGTTCTAGATGTCGGGTTGATAGAATATTGCCAAAATTTAGAATAAATATATGACATTTAGGCGATTTTACATATACAAATATTTTGATTATTTCAAAACGATACCAGTAGCGACATCTAGCACGTCAATGGGCTAACATAACATGGTAGTATTATGTGTATTTATATTATGGTTTAGTAGCTGTTAGAGATTAGTTACATTACGGTAAAATTGTATGCAAAAAATCGGCAAAGAGGCTAGCCTTTATAAATTTACGAATATGAACGAAAAGTCAATAAAAAGCGTAATGGTGGCCCGATTGTGATAAATTATACCTTAATCAACCCTTAGATGAGATTTTTGAATATTTATATTATGATTTTCATAAATCTTTCTAGTGCTTCACAGTGTTGGTTTCCCAATCTAGATATCTGAGGTTGTTATGCTTAAAATTATCAAAAGTGAATAACAACAACGCCTGGAGATATTGCTTATGGAACAATTTAAAAATCAGGCAAGCCGCAACTGCAGAGTTGTAAATACCTCATTACGCTACTGATAATGCACACATTTTCCTTATATAAAATTGTCTTAATTACTGCCCTAATTAAAATCGACTAGTTTCCGTTACCAGCACCACCCAAAACTAAAAGCTTCCGTATCATTTTTCCCCATACCTAAATCGACCATACAAAAATATTTTTTTACCACTCTTACTCTCATCAAACTTGGGTTACTCGTACATATTACATCAAAATGTGAAACTTTTTTACGAGTTGTTGTTGTTGTCAAAAATTGTATTTTTATTATTTTGTAATATATAATAAAAAAAAACTAAAGTTTTTTTTATTTTTATTTGTTAATAAATTATAAAAATATTCTTTTTATAATTAAATTGCAAATTATTTTTTTTTTTACAAGAGTTAACAATTTTTGCTTGTTTTTTTTTTGCTTATTTTAATTTTATTAAATAAATAAATTTTTATTTAAATAATAATAATATTAAAATAAAAATAAAATTTTTGTCTAATTTTATTATAATAATTTGATTTTTTATTTTCGTAAATAATATACAGTATCAATATAGGCCTCAATATATAAAAAAATTTTATATTGTTAGCCCATTGACATGCTAGATGCCGTTTTAAAATAATCAAAATATTTTATATGTATAATCGCCTAAATGTGATATATTTATTCTAAATGTTGACGATATTCTATCGACCCGACATCTGGAACATTAATGGGTAAACGGTTTTTTTATTATGATGGTAGTACTATCATCATGTAGCGCTTTGACTGGTTTCAAATTGAGGCACACTTCAATTCGTATTAGAATTGTGTTTAATTAATTACTGAATTAGTTGTTTGCCGATGCCCCGCACTTTATATTTTTTAGCAGATTAGACCACATGATTTCGGCCAGCAATGATATTCCAGATGATTGTGGCTGAACGTAAGTTGTGTCTGTTTTCTATTTATAAAACAGAGGGTCATGTTTTTGATGGCAAAGTGCACACCTACCGGGTAAATATTCATTATGAGTATATGATTGGAATTCAATGAATATTGAAGCATCACATTTTATGACATAAGAGTCTTAACTGCATCCCTTCTCTGAAATATACTCTAATACGGAAAATTTGATATTTTGAAGAATACATGTTGAAGAAAATGCGTTCTCTCCGCTGCTGCCGTCTATTATAAAGAAATATTGTCTGTTCATTTAATCAACATTTAAATAATTTATTCTCACATACTTTTTAATTAAGACAAAAATATAATTTATACAGCAATAATTCGCCTGAATGTTGTTTTCAGCAGAATAAAAATTATAATTAAACATACATTGAGGCGAATTACATAAAAATATATGCCTAATCTTGGTCAAATCTAAAGTTATATAAACAGTAGTACATATTATTTTTAAAAGATGTCACTTAACACTTTCATCGTAATTTCAGTGAAATACAAGAATCGTTCTCTGTGCCGCTCATTAATGACAGAACAGTATCAAATTTCAAAATTTCAAAAAACAAAAAACTGTATTCGATGCAATTTGTAATTAAAAATAAAAATTAAAAATACAAACTAAGTAATAATGGTAGAGAAAAAGAAATTTGCATTTAATAAAAATAATTTATTTATTATAAAGAATCTTGGAATGGGAAGATAGTGGCGGTAACATAAACCAACCGTGAGCCAAGTAATAAACGTTCCCTTAAATGTTTTGGCCAAGCAAGACTGCTTATCACGGTAGTTGGATGAAGACAAACTAGTAAATGTAAATATAAATCACAACCTAGGAATCAAAGCCGAAATATCTAAGCGACTACGATAACAAGCGGATAATAAGAGCGTGGGTTTCGGAATTTCAAAACTCGTGTCTATATAGACATTACAACTCAGGGTAGCTTTAAATAGATTAAATTCACGAGCCGCGGGTGATGGTTCACAAACTAAGCAACAAAAAGAACAAAAAAGTCAATATCGTGGAGATGCACCCAGATGTGGTACCGTATTTAGAGGTGTTGGCGTTGATGAAACGCACACAACTGCCTGGGATTTCAGCGAGTCAAACCGAAACAACTTGAACGTCTCGGTTACAGATTACATGATGGACAAAATCGGGATTTGAGCTCGGGCCCATTGAGGCAGAGCACCATAGAAAGTGTATACAATGGTCATGGAAGATTTTATTTCATCATAGTAAAAAATTAGTTTACCCATTAAAGTTCCAGATGTCGGGTCGATAGAATATCGTCAAAATTTAGGAAAAATATATGAGATTTAGGCGACTGTAGATATAAAAATATTTTAATTGTTTTAAAACGATACCAGTAGCGACATCTAGCACGTAAATGGGCTAACATATCATGGTAGTCCTATGTGTGGTATTTATACTATGCATAAAGCAAATATTCCCAAATAAACTTTATCCATGGATCGCAAGTATGCTAAATTCGAACATTGATCTTCAGTTAATTGTCGATGAGTACAACTGCATCGCTTATGTAGTGGATAACGTGAACAAGTCGGCAAAGGATATAGGCAATCTGCATTGCAAACTGATCGATCTCATGGAACAGTATCCAAAGAGAAATTGTTGAACGCAGTAAATATATTCCAAACGGGAAGGGGTCTGGTACCTTCTCATGTAGATACTGAGCGAGGCGAGCCTTTAAGTGCTACACTTTGGCTGACCTAAAGACAAAAGACTTGTATGCAAAATAGAAAATGGATTACGGCTGGATGATCCGAAGTGAAATTCATAAAGTCGAGACACAAGTCGCTAGCGCAGTGCAAAACACTTGACGAATTCTAAAAGAAGCTATAATGCCACGAAAAACTGTACAAACTTACTGGTGGCAGTGTCAAGCCTTACTTAATTCCGCTTGCTATTGGCTATTTATCGGTACAATATGATCACATTCAACATCGAATTGCATAATGGTTTTGTAAAAGGTCGTATCAAAATACTGCAACTATCAACTGGCGGTATCGGTATATAGAAGAAACAAAAGAAGACAGAGACGCTTCAATTTCGCCATTAGCTCTATGGATGGAGCTTTAATACAAATCAGTTACAATTTTTTTTTCTATTTGGATCTATTTACATTCATTTAACGACTAACATCTCAGTGTTTATGTACCAGACTATCCACTCGTACGGAAATATCCACCAGTACCAGTGTTTCAGCTCCTCTAGTTTAAAATTCAGAAGCTTCGAATTTCAGAGCGAATCCCATAAGGGCAATTGATTTTTTTTTCGTTTAAGATCCTAATTAATTTAACCAAATACTTTTAAGAACACACAAAAAGACGTTGTCATTGAAGACAATTGGTCTAGAATATCTCGGTCAACTATATTATCCTTATATTAGCGTTAATTTATTGTTTCCGGACCCAAATTTTTAATACGCACGACGACTGCATAATTCTCTTCGAAGTCAAGAGGAAGGTTATATGCAATCTATCTTTGTTCCCAAAAAAAGCGCTGAGAACACAGTTTTTTCCTTGAATCACACAACCAATAAGTTTAATGTGCCGGAACATCCTATAACTAGGATACTTCACTGTATACTAAATTATTAAATTACGAATTTGTTAATTGCGCTATATACCAAAATTACACTTAAAAAAACCTATAAATAGTGAAATGTTCGTTAACACGACCCTATCAACATTATAATTAACAAACGTACACCAAAACTATAAATATTAGTTGGAACATATATAGTAATAGAGTTATAGCTGTATATGTATGTGTCGAAGATCAAAATGTTAAAAATAAAATAATAGTTGTGCTGTATCACGAACAAAGTATTTTGTTACTAAACCACACACACACTATGCTTTATTTACTATATACCCCATTTAATGGGTTAACCGAAAAGCACAGTAGTTGGTATATAGTGTATATACGTATGTTTGTGGATACGAGAGAGTAATACGTAAAATTTAATTTATTTAACAGCGAATGAAATTTATTAGTTTTTATCAAAAATAACACACGACTAGAGTGGTTTATATAGGGTGGTAATGTGTACGATTTTTTCATGAAAACTATAAACTAAATTCTTTCATATAAATGCACTATTTATGTTGGGCCCAGGACAGTAACGGAATTGAATACCCAACCATCAACAATTTTTAAATAAGCTTTGTTTCATATGCATGTTTCCATATCACCAATTGCAAAGGTGTCGTTCAAAACGATGAGTTATACCATAGTATAAATACATATAGTAGTACCATCATAAGAAAAAAAAGTTTACCCATTGAAATTTCAGATGTCACGTCGATAGAATATCGTCAAAATGTAGGGTAAATATATGACATTTAGGCGATTATACATATAAAAAATATTTTGATTATTTTAAAAGGATACCAGTAGCGACATCTAACACGTCAATGGCTGACATACCGAGGTATTACTATGTGTATTTATACTATGGTCACACTAGTATCAAAGGAGTCGAGTTCTAGTAGATTCAGGAGCATAGATATTTTTATTTCCGAAGCCTGTGCTCAGCGATTTTCATTAGCACGTAAAAATGTGCAGGTAAATTCAAGCCTAATTCAAGGTCTGACCCCAGGTACAGAAAAAACTAGAGGCGTCATGTCAATCAAAGCATTGTCATTATACTCTAACGCTCTTTATCTCTGGGGATTTTTTTGAACATCACCCGGAAAAGGGCCATTGAAAAGAAATATCGGTCAACAAGAATGCAACAATGGCATATTTGCCCCAACATATCGTAAAAGAAATTGAGAGCACAACAACAAAGCTGCAAGTTTTTTTGATAGGTCTAGTAAGACCACCAATTGGAACTTTAAGTAGATTTGACCAAAATACTTTCTTTCGTCTAGAGGATTTAATTTAAGAAATGAAATCCAATTCTAATTAACTGCTGGATTAGGCTATATGCGAATAGAAATTGATGGTTCCTTCAGAAGCTAATTGTACTTCCAAAATATTATGACTTCAATGGAATTCTCTGCTTAGAAAGTTGGGATTGGATGACTCGGGTAGCTGGTGATATTTTGATAGTATGGAATCAGTTCAAGAGAGAAATTTCCCAATTTGAGCAGCTTAAAATAAAAAGACACATCTGCCGAAAGGAAATGCAAATCTATGGTTTTTGTGATGCAATAGAACTTCTAACCTCTAAAACCAAAGTAGCGCCTATGCGCCAAATATCACTCCCTAGATTGGAATTATGTAGTGTTCATCTTCTTTAAAATTGCTTTATAAAGTAAAAAAAACTTTACGTACACAGATATATCGTTGTAATCGTTGGACAGATTCGACAATTTATTTAGCTTGGTTGTCCGATTATCTGACAAAGTGGAAGATGTTTGTAGCCAATCGTGTGTCGACAATACAGGAAATGCTACCTAGGAATCATTGGAATCATGTCAAATCAAAAAGTAATTCGGCAGAGTACACTTCTAGAGGAGTTTAATCGTCAAAGTTTTATACATGTATCAATATGGTAGTATGGACCACCAAAATGCACCACCACCGGCTTAAGCAACCAGAACATTTATGGCCGATGAGAATAAAGTATTCTCAATAATATTAAACAAGACGTTTTCTTTACTAAAGCCATACTAATTCTGTCTTTCGCATCTATAGATTTCTAGAAAACGCAAATAAAATAAAAGAAACTGGGCAGACTACTACGTTAAATTTGAAAGAGATCAATAAACCCACTCAACAATTATTAAAATGGGTACAGTACAAAGAATGTCTATAATTGAAATAAAAATTCTAGAATAATGGCTACATTTATGTAAACCACAACCTTTCTGTACTCACACCATTTCTTGACGGAAATGGTATATTACCTGTTGATGGAAGATTGAGTACATTCATACTATTTCAAACACCCTATTATTCTACCAAAATTCCATGTACTAAGTAAAACGATAATTTCCTTCTTTCATAGAAAATATCTTCATCCCGGTGCCTCTCTTACATCCTATCCCATCCGGCAGGATTATTGGATCGTGAGCGATAGGGCAATAGTCAGAAATTAGGTCCAAAAATATATCCAGTGCTTCAAAAACAGAGCAAAAATAGCTGCACAACTTATGGGAAACCTCCATTTGAGTTATGCTTGGAAACCTTTTTTGAACGGCGGTATCGATTATGCAAAGCCTATCCTGTTAGCCAGCAAAAAGAGTCGTGAAGCAATATTGGTTAAAAGACCTTTATTGCACTACTCGAAAGGTTTTCAGAGAGAAGGAATATTCGATATATATATATATATATATATATATATATATATATATATATATAAAGACGCATTTCAATCGAGTAACTGGCAATTGCCACCTGACATTCGAAGAAATGGCTACCCTGCTATGTCAAATTGAACGTAAACTTAACTCACGACATAATATAAATACATATAGTACTACCATCATAAGAACAAAACAGTTTACTCATTGATGTTCCAAATGTCAAGTCGATAGAATATGGTCAACATTTGTATACATATATGACATTTAGGCGACTGTAGATATAAAAATATTTTGATTGTTTTTAAACGATACCAGTAGCGGCATCTAGCACGTAAATGGGCTAACTTACCATTGGAGTACTATGTGTATTTATATTATGCTCACGACCTTTAAGCCCAATGTTGGAAGAGATATGAATTTTTCGAAGCGTTAATTCCATAGCTCATTTTTTTAAGGGATCGGCTGCATCATCTGGATGAAATTTATTATCCCGATGACAAAAAGTTAGCCAACGAGTACAAAGTGTTTGCGGCAGAGGTTACAGAAAGATTATCTAAACAACAAATAGCAAAAAATAAACTGGAAAAAGTAAAGAAAACGTCAAGGTTGAGGATTTCGTATTAACCAAAGATGATAAATTGCCGTTATGCTAGGTGAGATGGGCAAAATAATAGAATCTCATCCAGATAAACGTGAAATTATAAGAGTCGTTACTGCATTAAAACTTCCCGTCGATTTATATTAGTTGATTAAATATATGTTAATTCGTCAATTACGGTAGGGACTATGTTTATGATGGATACCCAACAAATTAATGATGTGCATATCGGTTTTAATTTTTTTTTTATAAATTGTTCTCCTTGCATAAGAGGTCTGCCATCCACCGAAATTATGCATAAACTAAAAACATTTCATCTAGGTAGACAAATTACAAATTACAAAGTAATAGGTAGACAAATTACAAAGTTGGAAGCACAGTCGGAGTATATGTTTGAACAATGACCTTTACGTGGTGTGATACATTTAAATGCCACTACAAAAGCTTCAGGTGATGTTTCATTGTCCTGGTGAATACTTCAGAGGAATAGTCCTACGTAATCCATTCATGTATGTGTACAAAGTTTGTTTAGAGTGACAATTATAAGCTTGGTGTTTGAAGCCAACTACTCGTTGTTAATGAAAGTTTTACTGCTAAAATGTATCATGTATTATTTAATTCTTTTGGCGGATAAAATCTAGCACGGGGGATTTGATATAGTCTATCAGAAGTGTTGTAAATGAGACGTAAATAAAAAACTATAGACCTCATTTACCTAACTCGCAATAATCCATCGTTATCGATATATTCAGAATAAAGCAAAGTTGCTACATAATTATTTTGGCATTTATTATAATCAGTGCTAGCCATCTTATATGGGGTCAAATAGTTCGATATCTAGTGGTTTGATTATAAATAGGAAAAATTTCTGTATGACTCCATGAGATGGAAACGTGTATAAATCCAAATATTAGTATGAGTTATTGGAATGGGTCATTAAAGAACCATCTCGACCGTATAGTTTTGTAACATATTTTAATTACCATAAACATAAAAATTAAAATTTCCATGTACCATTATTAACCTATTTATATATATAGAAAGATGTGTGGAACACATCTAATGGATTTGCTGAAGTACCCAAATGGGATTAATTTTGAATATTCATTAAAAAAATATAGTTAGTCTTCCCAATGTTATCAAGTATAACATAAAAATTCTATTAAGTCAAAATATTAAAAAACAATTTTATCGATCCCCAAAGGCCATGTTTAACCACACAACACACACACACCCACTCACATTGTAAAGTAAAAAAAAAAGTAAGATCCTGAGATTTTTCTTTACCTTCGAAAACAGAAATTTAAAATTCTGTCTGAAGCTATTTTCCAATTTTTTATTTTTATATGGATACCATGGTTCCATTTCAATGACAACAAGAGATGTGAAAAAGCACCACCACAATATATTGTTAAAGCTCACCTGGCAAATTTTAATCTCATAAAAAGTATTTTTTTTTGTTTAGATTGTTTGTATCTGGAGCAACATAAGAAATTTTCTAATTTTCTTTATTCCGGATAGTTGAAATAGTTGCGGAATTAAAACCAACATACAGTAAAAAAAAGTTCGTTACATTTCCACTTTGAAGAACATTTTTATATTCTGTTCGTAATGTACAAAGCTGCCTTAAGATATACAAACAATTTTTCAACATACCGCACCGAAACGACATGGAAGGGATGTACATCATGGTTTTATTGAGATTTAGTTATTCCTTTTAAAGATGTATCCTTTATCGTATGAGAAGAGTTAATCTGTTTATATAAACGTGGTGGAAATTTCGTTTGTGAGATTGTGTCGGTGCTAATCTATCGTTTGTTGGTTTACAAAGTTGTCTTAATTTTTTTTGTTGAAATATTATGGATTATCAACCAAGATCCGTTGGGAGACTACACGCATCCTTAAAACAATGCTGTTAAAACGAATTACCAAATAAGAATTGGATACTGTCAACATTTGACAAGCAGGGTAAAAGTGGAGATCATTTGCCACAGATTCGATTTAAATCGCATTCATTAAAGACCTTATTTTAGACCATCTGAAGGACACTGAGCACACTATAAGTCATTAAACAGAAAAAAAACTAACTCTCACCATATTTTATAGCAGTATTAATACTGATCCATGAGCTTTCGATAAAGTGATCAGTCATAAAAATCGGACCACTATTACGGGTGTTATTGACGTTTCATTCATTCTAGAAAATCGGTAAAGGCCCTTTCCGAATTTTCATAATTAAAAATCCTTTAAAAAAATGTACAAATTTTTTACAGCAGTATTAATTCTGATGTCGAGAGCTTTCGATTATGGTATCAGTCATAAAAATCGGACCAGTATTACGCGTGTTATTGATTTTTCATTCATTTTCAAAAATCTCTAAAGGTTTACCCCTTTCCGAATTTTTATGCTGTAAACTGTTTTATGAAAATGTACGAAAATTTTATAGCAGTATTAATCTGATGTCGTGAGCTTTCGATTAAGATATCAGTCATGAAAATCGGACCACTATTACGCGTGTTGTGGACTTTTCATTCATTTTCGAAAATCTGTAAAGGCTTACCCCTTTCCGAATTTTTATGCTTTAAACTGTTTTATGAAAATGTACAAAAATGTTATAGCAGTATTAATCTGATGTCGTGAGCTTTCGATTAAGATATCAGTCATGAAAATCGGACCACTATTACGCCTGTTGTGGACTTTTCATTCATTTTCGAAAATCTGTAAAGGCTTACCCCTTTCCGAATTTTTATGCTTTAAACTGTTTTATGAAAATGTACAAAAATTGTATAGCAGTATTAATCTGATGTCGTGAGCTTTCGATTAAGATATCAGTAATGAAAATCGGACCACTATTACGCGTGTTGTGGACTTTTCATTCATTTTCGAAAATCTGTAAAGGCTTACCCCTTTCCGAACTTTTATGCTTTAAACTGTTTTATGAAAATGTACAAAAATTTTATAGCAGTATTAATCTGATGTTGTGAGCTTTCGATTAAGATATCAGTCATGAAAATCGGACCACTATTACGCGTGTTGTGGACTTTTCATTCATTTTCGAAAATCTGTAAAGGCTTACCCCTTTCCGAATTTTTATGCTTTAAACTGTTTTATGAAAATGTACAAAAATGTTATAGCAGTATTAATCTGATGTCGTGAGCTTTCGATTAAGATATCAGTCATGAAAGCCGGACCACTATTACGCGTGTTATTGATTTTTCATTCATTTTCGAAAATCTCTAAAGCCTTACCCCTTTCAGTTTTGTTATGCTTAAATTTTTTTATGAAAATGACTTAACCTTTTATAGCAGTATTAATAATGATGTCGAGAGCTTTTGATGAAGGTATCAATCATGTAAATCGGACCATTATTACCCCTGTTATTTAATTTTAATTCATTTTCGAAAAACTCCTAAGGCTTACCCCTTTCCGTTTTGTTATGCTTAAAATTATTTTATGAGAATGTATGAATATTTTATAGCAGTATTAATAATGTTGTCGAGAGCTTTTGATTAAGGTATCAGTCATGAAAATCGGACCAGTATTACGCCTGTTATTTACTTTTAATTCATTTTCGAAAATCTGTAAAGGCTTAATTCTTTTCGAATTTTGATGCTTAAAAATGATTTAAACAAATATTTGAATATTTTATAGCAGTATTAATGTTGATGTCGAGAGCTTTCGATTAAGGTATCAGTCAAGAAAATCGGACCACTATTACGCGTGTTATTGACTTTTCATTCATTTTCGAAAAACTCTTAAGGCTTACCCCTTTCCGTTTTGTTATGCTTTAAAATGTTTTATGAAAATGTATGAATATTTTATAGCAGTATCAATGATTTTGTCGAGAGCTTACGATTAAGCTATAAGTCATGAAAATCGGACCAGTATTACGCGTGTTATTGATTTTTCATTAATTTTCGAAAATCTCTTAAGGCTTACCCCTTTTCGGTTTGTTATGCTTAAAAATATTTTATGGAAATGTATGAATATTTTATAGCAGTTTTAATAATGATGTCGATAGCTTTCGGTTAAGGTATCAGTCATGAAAATCGGACCACTATTACGCGTGTTATTGACTTTAGATTCATTTTCGAAAACATGTAAAGCTTACCCTTTTCCAAATTTTTATGCTTAAAATGATTTAGGAATATGTAAACATACTTTATAGCAGAATTAGTACTGACTTTGTGAGTGTTTTAAAAGAGATTGTAGTTTACACATAATTTTTGCGAGTTGAGCATGAAGTTATGTTCGTTTTTACTTTAGTTTATCTCATTGCAATCACATTAAACAATCATATTGAAAACTAGATAAAGAGATCCGTTGTTTACTTTTTCACCGATACACCTCTAGAATGCTTAACCTTTAGATTTATTGTACCTCGCACAGTTCACAATTCAATCGGTCATTTTTTTTCGATTTCCTTAGCTTGACGTGCGCATTTTATCAATTCACCAGCACATTTCACTCGTGTTAGCGAATATCTATGTAATACCATCGAACCATCAATCATATATTCATTGAACCGTGAATTTATTGGATGTAACGAAATTGAACAAATATTCATTTATCGAGCGATAAACTATAACGAACACCATAAACATTTTCTTCACATCTCAATAGATACCTCTGCTCAAAATGTATATCTAAAAGCTCGATGTTTTTTTCGCTATACATTACAGCAATCGCTGTGCTATTATATATTACAACATCTATTGTTTAAAGATAAATTCTTGGACCAGCAGCAAAATATTATATGTATATATATGTTGCTATGCAAGAGTGAAAATAATCGGAAAATATCTAAAAAATTTGTTTTACTTTATTTACAATTTTTCCCGTTAACTTTTTGCATCATAAATTTTTTCCCAGTTCTTCGAAAGAGCGGATGGTTGTGCAGTACTAAAAAAGCGCACACACACACAAAAAGTTTGATAGCAAATAAATGAATAACAAATTGTAAAGCTTATGTTTATTGAAATGTAGAAGAACTTTTTTTACTATACCAATAACAGCGACTAGCTGTTGTGTAGCCATAGCTGTACCTAGTCTTCGTGTTTTGTCATCGTAATTGTAATATACACATCGTGAATTGAATTTTTTTTGTAGTAACGTTGGTTGGTATATGGCACTAGGTAAAAAATGATAAGATGTGTAAAAAGCGCGACCAATTTTCATTCATCGGGCAGAACTTCGCTTTGCCGTGCTAATCGGATAAGATCGAGAATTGAAGCAGATTTACTCAAGTCCTAATATGACCCATAGCTTAATGAATTTAAAGACGAGTATATGGAAGTGGTTTCGAAGCTCAAAGCAGCATTAATAAAACGTCAAACATTACCTACTCACTCGCAGGTAACCTTGAAAACACTTTCAATAACACTACCCAATAACCTATTAAACCGTCATGTACGGAAAGGTTGAAACTTCTACATTCAGGTGGTCTTACCGAGTTACAGAGTTTCAGTGACCTTTTTAACGCTGCTGTTCACAATGTCAAATTCTATACGCAATTGCTTAAGTGCTATTTATCGGGCAAAGGCGCCACGCTAGTTCGTTGTCTTCTAAACACTGATGTGAACTATGCAGATTGATCTTCATTCAGTTCATTTACTAAACAGAAGCACAGTTTTGACTTGCATAAAAAAAATTACATTAGCATAGTTACCTTATACCACAGTTACAAAACCAAGTAAATCCATACCAAATTCTTGTTCGCTTTGAATGAAAGAAGTGCAGTTGTTTGGAAGCCAAGAAACGTCAAGAACATCTTCGTTCACAAAGTCAATGCTTTAACTGTCCTAACGCCTGATATCGTGTTAAGTTTTGCGGCTTAAAGTTAAGTTGTGTCATTTGACATCATAGACATCACAAATCTCTGCATGCTGAGGGAAATCACACCATCGCTGAGTTTAAACCTGAAACCGCGACGACATCGTTCACTAAACCAAAAATATAAATTCTATGCAATCGTCACCAAATACTTTTGCAGTTGTACCCAAAGCTGTGGTTTGGGTCGTCGATAATCAAAGATTCGCGCAAAAATTTAGTGCATTACTAAATTCTGTTTCTCAAGCATCGGTCGTCACCGAGTCATGTGTAAAACAACTATATCTACCACTCAGCTGTCCCAATCATAACTTGATTTCTCAAAATACAAGGTTTGAGTAGATAGTTGGAGGCAATGCAGCTCAACTACTCTATTTTCATTTCGCCGGTTCTTGGTGATAGATGACTGTGTTAGATGTTGAAGACTCCTAGCAAAAAGTATTAAACACATAAAAAGAAGCGTATTTCAAACCACGACGAGGTCTGATCCAATCAAACTTCCGAGCATTATTCAAAATTTCATCAGCTGTAAAGGACTTCTCGGCTGAAAACATTAAGATTGATGATCCTTTAAACTCCAACGTTTATCTTAGGCAGTATCAATGAGTAGCAAAGGAGCAAAATGCTACTACCAAACTCAAGGTCGTATACAAAGTTCTGTCTTAAGTTGGTCAAAACCCGTCAAAGCAATACGAGAAGATGTTTACGTGGATGAGGTTTTCAAAGGGGCCAATACAGTGAAGGTACTAATTGCGCTTAACAACATATTTGCGCTATTCTGCAAAGTAGTAAATTTCGCTTAACGAAATTTGTGAGCATCTATACAGAGAACTTCATGACCAGTCATTAACTGATAATGTTAAATTTTTGGATGAACATGCAGCTACTATCAAAATTCTTGGAACCCAGTCAGATCTAACATCCAGTCAGTCATCAACGAAAGAGGGTTATCTCTAGCGGAGTTGATGAATCATCCATTATGGTGGACAGGGCCAAAATTCCTAAGTCACTTAGAGCAATATTGGCCATTGCAGGCAGATATTGATATATCCGAACATACTAAATAGGAATCATCTAAGATATCTAGCAATGCATCAATTAATGGCAAAGGGAAGACAAAAAAGAATAACAGAAAGAACCAGACTCATGGTTATGAGAGTGGGTGGTCGAATTTTATCAAATGCATTGCGATATTTGTCATTCTGGACGTGCATTCTTGATGACCATGATTCAGGAAAAATAGTGTATCTTTCCAACTTCCTCCAAAAAATCTTTAAAACCTACGATTTTACAATCACAAAGTTTTTTTTAGTTTTTGAAGCTTTAAAACTGGATATAACTTTGAGAAGAGCGTATATAGAGTGGTTTGACACACAGAAATATACCTGGAAATATAAAACCTAAACTTCTTAAGCAAGTATGCAACAACGACAGTTTATTCAGATGCTAGGGTCCACAGCGATTCATTTAGGAAAGTGGATCTTGAACTGTACATCGTTGTTGACGACATTACCGAATAAAAACCAAGAACTATCACCAATCGAGATTTCAGAGGCTGTTTCAGTCAAGTTGCTGGGGTTGAAATGGTATCCAAAGAGTGAATTAAATTTAAAATATTGCCAATACCAATCGTCAGATGTTATCTGAAGCCTCTTAAATCTTGAGACCAGTTGGTTGGCTGGTACTATCGACTATTACGTTAAAGTTCGTTGTTCAATCATTTCCAAAAGTTGGCAAGAACTCAGACAATAATTTGGTCAGTTAGATCATATATCGATTCCTCGTTATCACCAATGCTACAGTCGAAACTAAGTCAAGCAATATAGTTGCACCTATTAAATTGAGTTCATTTCATGGATTAAATTGTGTGGTCCGGTGTTATTGTCCAAGTTATTGAAAACAGTCGTTAAGGACATAAAACTGCACAAATAAATGTTTCCAATTGGACTAATTCCAATTGGACTAATTCCATGGTGGTTATCATGGTACCCAAAAACATTATGGCTTCGGTTGCATCCTAAAATATGTAATTCGTATTACAATAAGAGACCGACGAAGAGCAAATCGAAAAAATACACATCCTGGAGGTGATAGTATCCCAGTAAACGAAAAGAATCCTGTCAGTTGCTGAATATCAACGTGCAACCAAAACTTATTTAAAATGGGTCCAAGAAGATTCTTTTAGGACTAGAATCACTTGTCTGAGTAATAAAAGAATCATTCTGGACAAAAGCAAACTGGTGGTGTTATATTCATTCAAAGATGGTTATGGAATCAAACGAGTGGGTAGCAGAATACAGCATGACCATTTTGAATATCGTTAGAAATTTCCTATCACACTACCTGGTATCCAATTAGTTCTGATATTAAAATTGTTTAGGTAGATAATGTATCCAATTTGAAGTGAAACCATCTAAGTTGATCAGTATAATAGTGGTATTCATTGTTGGTGCCATAACGGCTTGATTATATTTGAAATGCTTTTTTGATTTAATATTTAGAAAGCTTTGAAATAACTAAGTACATATAATCCTTTAATGACTATTTTAGTAATTTATATAAAAATAAATTTTTGGAGATTGAAACAAAAACTAGACCCGGCGAACATCGTTCGAACGAAAAGCTTTAATATATTTAAAAGTACTTTCAAACCTCGAAAGCTTGAGATTTAGAGCAGTATATTCATAATATAAACACACGTAGTACTACCATGGTATGTTAGCCCATTCACGTGCTAGATGTCGCTACTGGTATCGTTTTAAAATAATCCAAATATTTCTATATGTATAATCGCCTAAATGTCATATATTTATTCTAAATGTTGGCGATATTCTATCGACCCGACATCTGGAACATCAATGATGTGGGATACAATGTAATTATGTAATTATACAATGGTTAAAAGCTCTGAAATTATAAAATGTTACTACAGGTCTGTTTTTAGTATCAATTTGTACTTTTTCTACTCTAAGTTAGATGCAATTAATTCTTTAATTAAATATCAAAAACTAATTAAGTTTAGAGAAATCAGTATATAGTTCCACTATTATCAGTATACTTTTCAACCGCACGACACTAAAAAGCTTGCTTACATTAATTTATAATATAAACTTTTTTTTCAACTTCTGGATATTTTTGTTTTTTTTGTCTGTTTGATGCATCATAATAATGGCAAATATCAGTCTTTTGCATATTATATCTGCTTACATACATACACACACACACACAGTCATATAAAATTTATAGTAATATTATCATGCATGTGTACATATGCTTTTCACATGTTAGGTTATTTTTTATGCTCTGTTTGATATTAAATATTTGGTTCACTTGTTTGAAGCATAATCTGTAAATAACTCAGCCATTGACCAATGTTTGAACAGTTTAAGATTTACATAAATAAATTTGTACTACTGCAAAGATAATATTAGTTCCACTTGTGACATGATAGTATTTTTTTGACCATGCCAGAATAATTTTTGGCTATCAATGAAAATACTTAACCATATTATGCCAAAATGTTTGTGAATACTTAAGACATACTCTAATTGAGCATAAGAGGTTAGTTTTCTTAGGAAGCTAGCTACTTATAAATATCCATTAGAAGGTTGATAAGCACAATTGATTACTTCAACTTATGTTCAGTTTTAAACTGAATCACTAGAGACAGAGTTTTATAAATGGTGTAACAGGTGAAATCATGTCCTTCGACCAAATATCAAAACTAAAATATTTTATGACTCAATATTATGTTTCGAGTAGTACCTGACTAAAGTAAGATCTTTCTTTTAATACTGCTTTAAAATATTTATACATTTTTAAAAACCATTTTTAAGAACTAAAAGGGGTACCCCTAGAAAACAAAACAATTGTAAGCATACAAATTCGGAAAGGGGTAAGCCTTTAGAAAATTACGAAAATGAATGAAAAGCCCATAACAAACGTAATAGTAGTCCGATTTTGATGACTGATACCTTAATCGAAAGCTCTCAAAATTAGTACTTAAATGGCTTTAAAATATTCATAAATTTTCACAAAACATTTTTAAGCATATAAATTCGGAAAGGGATAAGCCTTTTCAAATTTTCGAAAATGAATAAAAAGCCCATAACAAACGTAATAGTGATTACCAATTTTGATGATTGATACCTTAATCGAAAGCTCTCAACATCAGTACTTAAACTGCTATAAAATATTCATAAATTTTCACAAAACATTTTTAAGCATACAAATTCGGAAAGGGGTAAGCCTTTTCAAATTTCCGAAAATGAATGAAAAGCCCATAACAAACGTAATAGTGGTTCGATTTTGATGACTGATACCTTAATCGAAAGCTCTCAACATCAGTACTTTAATTGATACAAAATATTCATAAATTTTCAAAAAACATTTTTAAGCATACAAATTCGGAAAGGGGTAAGCCTTTTCAAATTTCCGAAAATGAATGAAAAGCCAATAACAAACGTAAAAGTTGTTTGATGCTGATGACTGATACCTTAATCGAAAGCTCTCAAAATCATTACTTAAATTGCTATAAACTGTTCATATATTTTCAAAAACCATTTTTATGCATAAAAATTCGGAAAGGGGTAAGCCTTTACAAATTTACGAAAATGAAAGAAAATCCCATAACAAACGTAATAGTGGTCCAATTTTGATGATTGATACCTTTATCGAAAGCTTTCAAAATCATTACTTAAACTGCTATAAAATATTCATACATTTTTTAATTCAAAAACAATTTTTAAGCATACAAATTCGGAAAGGGGTAAGCCTTTTCAAATTTCCGAAAATGAAAGAAAAGCACATAACAAATGTAATAGTGGTCCGATTTTGATGACTTAATCGAAAGCTCTCAAAATCAGTACTTAAATTGCTATAAAATATTCATAAATTTTCACAAAACATTGTTAAGCATACAAATTCGGAAAGGGGTAAGCCTTTTCAAACTTTCGAAAATTAATGAAACGTCCATAATACACGTAATAGTGGTCCGATTTTGATGACTGATACCTTAATCGAAAGCTCTCGACATCAGTATTAAACACCTTGGAAAGGATAGTTAAACGATCAAAACATGGCATAATTGCTTAAAACTTTAAATAAGCTTAATAATTTTTCATCACGGTATCATGTTTAAGAATTTTGCCCGAACTATGACTGATATCATAATAAAAAGCTTTCAAGGTCAGTATAAATACAGTTATTTTTATTTCTGGCATTTAATTTAACGAAAATGAGTTTGAATAACTAAACAACACTGTAAATATTAGTCCGATCCGAATTAGTGATACTTTAAGTAAAAGTTTCAGTTTCAGCTGTAAAAGTTAATGGTTGATTTGACAAAACCGCAAACACAATAGACACTGGGAGAAAGGTCTTAGAAAAAATCATAGAAAAATCAAATTACTTTTCATATAAAAAGCTCAAAATGGTTAACGGTTTATTAAAATGATAAAAGCCCAGTAGTGTCTAAACGATAAATATAAATCATGTCACCGTCTCAACTTTTTCTCATAAAAATATTATTCATCATTCAACACCAAAGCACAACAAAAAAGCTTAACATTTTTACACCATCTCAGGTGAGATGTTTATTCAAAAACTTGAAAAAAAAATCCAACTTTTCTTCATACGTTATATCGAATTACAAAAGATTACCGCATGTCCTGTTTACAACGAAAATTGCATTGCACAAAATCCCTAATCAAAAATAAAAGTTCGTTGGGTCCACAATTTTTTTTTTCGGTTTTTGTTCTAACCATAAAATATTCATTTTACTGGAATTAAAAGCCCAAAAAAAACTTTTTTTTTACACATTTGTGCTTTATGATAGAAGATGAACAAGAGGCCGCCAACACACAGACACAATTTACTTCTCCAAGATACATATATGCTAAAGCTACACACACACAAAAAGGCATGATATTATGTTTGTATGCAGGACAAAATTCAACAGAGAATTCATTGTGTACTTTTTTCGTGGTGTACCACACAAGTAAATTTATTTATGGGCACATAAAAAATCGTTGTGTTTTTGCGTTAAGTAAGTTAATGTGTTTTTTACCCGCACAAGTTCATTCGTTTGTTTTATTTTGACGAATAATTTTCCATCCAGCACACAATATCTTGTCAAAATTAAACAAGCAGCATAAAATTTGAATATGTACATTTAAACAAAGAGTGAACAAAAAGTTCCGATAAAAGTAGATACAAGAAATTATATTCTCATGAGCTGTCGAGTGAAACCTCGCATTGAGGAGAAGGACTTTGGTACGGTTGCAGCATTTTTTTAAAATGCCATATAAACCAAAGTTTTCGCCAACATTTTTCAGTATAAATCGTTGTATCCTCAATAACGGTTATTTCTTTATACTCTGCAAACTTTTTCGATAAGATTCAAAATATAGGTCATAAACAAGGAGTCTGTTTGTTATCCGAAAAACCGACTTTTGAGGTTTTCTTTTGTAAATCTGCTGGACATCGGTTTTTTATATATTAAAATGTTTGAAAAATGTAGTTTAGTCTGTCAATGCAAAATGTTTTTTTACATCTCCCAGAATGGCCATTTTTTGACAAACTCGTAACGAAGCATAAAAGGAAACCTGAGACCTTTGTCAGTCATTTGATTGAATAACGTTTTTTAGAAATTGATTTCATCCTTAGAATTTGGCCTTGATACATTTTGAAGGGTTAACCCAAGAAGACATCATGTATACTATACAAAAAAATCAATTCCAGAAAGTTAATTAAATGAAGTGCCAATTTTTAATAAATCTTATACTTTGTGGACATTTTTTATTCCAATGCTTTTGCCGAAATATTTTTGGCTCTTCCTTTGGTTTTTCTTAAATGGACTTCTAACTGCATTTTTAATACAAGGATCCAATTGATGTCCACATTTATTGTTGCTGCCGAGGAATAAATAAAACAGTTATGTTTATATTTTAGTGTCTACCCACTATCAACTAATCTAAACCACAGATTTACCAATAAATTGAAGATTTAAAATCACTTTTTTTATCGGTGGTAATTCAAAATAAGGGTTTTCTGTAATACGTGGAGATCTTTCTTAAGGTGCACTTATATCACTTAAAGTCCTATTGAGTCAAACCATGTGACCATATTGAACCAACAGTATTAATCTTTAATCTGCTCACCATTAACATCTACTTTACCTTTAAATACGTAAATTCGTAATAATTGGTGATAAAAGTGGGATTTTGCAAAAATTGAAAATCCCTAATATCAACACGTATACATCTCAGCAATTGAGAGATATGTTATTGCTGGGGGGCTCGATAAACTCAAGGAGATACGAGAGAAGACCTACAGTCAATAGTATCACAATCACTAACCAAACTCGATCCACTAGAATTAGCCCGAAGAAACCGTGATTACAACTTGAGAATTCAAGCCACTGACAGAAAAACAAGAGAAAGAGAAAGTTGAGTATTTTCAGTGGCTAAAACGAAATTAGATGTTTCAGGTCAGCCATTTATTTTTGAACAACTGAAGCCACTTTTGAACATGGAGGATTTTCTAAAATTGATGTAAGCGGAACAAAGTTCTTGCAATTAGGTGCCTTATTATACCTGCAAGGCGCTTAAACAGACCAGTTTAAAGGCGAGCTAGAAGCAAATATGCAAAAAATCACGGCTGATGTAGACGAAAAGATGCAAACAATTATGGTTAGTATAAAAGTGAAGATGCAAGCTACTATGGAAGTTTTAAATGTACTGTCGGTGGATGAATATATATCAATGCTGTAAGAGATGATAATTTAAAACTGTTTTTAAGAACCAACGCAAAAGTGGTTTCCTTCAGTTAAGTGTTGGTCACTATCACTGGAATATGGCGCGTTCAGATGAAAGTTTATTTATCGATCCAATCAAATAAAGGAAACAAGAGTCGAAAAGCATTGCCCAGATTAAAGCTCTCGTAGAAAACAGAAAGAGACCAACTCAAGGCTGCCAAAACAAAGGGAAATATCGATTAAGTTCTTGCTCCCTAGAGAGTTTGTAAGGAGTGCTGAGAAAAGTTAGAGAGGCCGAGGGGAACAGTTTGGTCACTCTCTTTTATGAGAAACAGAAAAAGTAAGTTCGACCTGCTTTGTAAAGCGAAAGTTGGTAAATTCAGGAAAAAGGCCTTGTTGTTAATGGCATATTGGGCCTGATACATTCACACCAGACCCTGGACCTTCAAAATCTGTTGTACAAATTTTCTGCAAGTTGAAAACAGCTACTGAAAATGATGTAGCAGTAAAAGAACGAGCCACCTTTATGTCAAATCTGGAGAAATACAGTTCAAACGTCGATTATTGGGGCCAATATAACTGATGAATGCATCTTGGATTTAGACTTTCTGACCACGCACCAGATGGCACTTCAGAGTATAGTAGATCCAATAAATGCCGTGAGAAAATGCCTACTGAGTGGATGTTAAAGATGCCAGCGCGTGTAGTGAACGTGACCCCAAACATAAATGTCATCAATAGTAAATCCGTATTTGGCAAAGTAGATGACATCAATTACTCACATATCGGGGACTCTCTGGACACTTTGTCCGGGTCCAAAATTTTCAGCTCGTTGGAATTTAAAAGTGGATATTAGCAAGTAGCAATCCACCTGAATGTTACATAGAAAACAGCGTTAACTACGGGGAATGGCTTGTACCAATTTAAAGTCATGAATTTCGGACTATGTTTTGCATTTGCTACATTCGAACAATTAATAGAGCATGTTCTTTAAGGCCTCTGTTAGAAAAACGAGGTCATGCATTTAATGAGCACATTAATAACCTCAAAAAACTTTTCGAAAATTGGAAAACTCGATGAAATATTCACAAAGTGAAAAGCTTCCTCGGATTATTCTCTTACATACCGATGATTTGACTTAACTTTGCGGATGTTGCACAAAGCCTGCATGCCTTACTTAGAAAAGTGATCAATTTATTTGGGCCCGGAACAATCAAATGTTTTTTGATAAATTAAAGAAAGAATTGTGCAGTTCTCCAACTCTGGTGGCCAGTTCCTTCAAAGTAAAGCTCTCTTGAGAGATCACTTAAATGAGTGAAAAGGGTTATAAAAGTTATTTATATACCTTCAGACCAGACAGTAAGTTTAAATTATTGCTCGTAAGAGTATCGACACAGTACCGAAACTTTTTGTCCACTCCAATATATTTAAACCCAGTCGAACCTTTAGGGAAATTATATTTTTCTTTGCTTTATGACGTCTATCCGTTATATACCTTTCTTAATACCACAAACACAATTACACAAAATATTATATACAACGTTGGTATCAAGAATTTGTTTACTCATCGTTGTGGTTTACCATTTAAATTGTAAATTGTTTTTTTTTCCTTAAAGATGAATTTACAGAGGTCATCTACCACATTGGATAAATTTACATGTACTATGGGTTTTAATTAATTACAATGGTAAAAACATAGTTCTAGTACAAGAATGGTATAAAGAGGTTTACACGTGTTAATGTGGCAAAAAAAAAAAACAACTATAACAGTAGTTAGTGGTGGGAAAACATGCTACACTTAAAAGCAAACAGATGTAAAATAATAAGATTAACATAGTTGAAGATGTTATGTGGTGACAGAAAATTTGTTGCTGTCTTTTGATTGAAATAATAATACTCAACATTTATGACGGATGCTGTTTCGATAATTTAGATGAAAAATGAAATTAAATTTTTTCGTTGTGTTACATAACCTGAATTGAACGTTATCTAGCAATTAGTAAAGTAGTTAAAGCTTAGCACTCAGAGGAAAAGGTTACGACATATATTTTCCAATCTATTATTCCGTGTATGACTGATTTGTTGTAAAACTGATTTTCTAAGAACGAATGGCCCGGAAAAAATCCTACTTTAAACGATTTTTTCCTTTTACCCTTCCTTCTATTAAATTCAGTGAACCGTTTGTTTCAAAACTTCTGGTAGTGCCCCTACCACCAACGGGAAATCTGCCTTTACTTCACGAAACCTTGACAAAACTATTTGATCAACAAAAAATGTTTTTTGAGGGATTGAATGCAACAACTACCGAGCTATACCTGAGAGCACATTCATAGGCCACGACCATGTCAAATTGCCAAGAATCACTATTAAGCAATCCAATAGGGAGTGTAAAAAGGAAAATATTGACATCATATATCACTTCATTTTTTGATTAACCACCAGCCATGAGAGATAGAGCATCCGACATTCGAAAAGCCATGCTGATATGGCTGATAAAATCATAATTGGGATTCAAACTATGGAGGATCAAGCTGAATATCGGGACGCATGGTTAATTCAAATTTTATTACGAAAATTAGACGGTGACACAAAACAGTTGTGGTCAAAGGTAATCGTTAACAAGAAATATCCTACTCTGTCAGAATTCTTCGAATTTATAAACACCAGGTGTGACGAACTCGATGATGGAGTCAATGAAATTAAAACGAAATATTGGCTAACCTCCAGTCATTCTCAGGCCCCAAAGGTTTAACCATCTTTCAAAGCAATGCCGTTAATCTTAAATGTTTCTTTGTGTCCGTGTTGTAATTCAAGTCATTTGCTGTTTCGATGCATGAAGTTCCGCAGTTACAATGTCAAACTAGCAAGGAATTTAGTCAGTCAAACTGGCATATGTTATAATTGTCTTTGCCTGAGCCATGTTGTTCACCAGTGTGTATATATGCCACTAATTGTCGAATGTGTAACAAGCGTCATCATACATTGCTCCATGAGTAGGAATCTTTCTATAAGAGAAACGAATCTCATCACCAACAATCATCTGCTCAGTTGAATTCAACAAATAAGACAGAGGTTTTCAATCACCCTCAAGCATCCACGCAATCACATACCTATCCCAGCACGATCAGCCAAGTCAATGCATACAATGCATAATCGACTTATGATCGCAGTGCACTTTATTGACCGACCGAACAGTTAGTTCAGCGTCTTTAACTCGATTGCACTTACTCATCGTTCGCTGTAACGGAATTATCTGACTCTCATATGCCACTAGGACCAAGGGTCAAGTGGCCATCAACTTTTCATCAAGATGCTCAACGTCCGACAACATGACAATTAGCGCGTATATCCTGCCACGATTAATGACTCTTCACCCAGTCGATTCACGTAGTTCACCTCCAAAAGTATTATAATGACTGGAGCTGGCAAATCCCAATCAGGGCAGCGTAAGGGAAATAGCATTTTTATTCGGTGCTGATATTTTCAACAGGACAAACATATGCCCAGTCAACCATTTTCCGGTGGATTGTTCTGGTGCTGCAAGAGAAAAATGGCCAACCTGCCCTTTCATTGCCCACATCCATCACGGGTGATGATGTAAATCGTACTGTTCAACGTTTTTGGGAACTGGAGGAATCGCCAACCTTATCCGAACTAACACCAGAGGATGAGTTGTGTGAAAATCAGTTTTCTTAGTCAACTCATAATGGAATGAGTCTGAAAGAAACTCAGTTCGATTACCATTCCTTACATCATATTCTAAATTGGGACATTCAAGGTCTGCTGCTATACGCTGACTTGTGAACATGAAATGTCGTTTCGAAAAGAACCATGACCTGGCCATCGAGTATAAAAAGATGAAGAGGTATTTTATCTTTCTCACCACGCTATTTTGAAGGGAGTGAGCACTACTACCAAGCTGCGAGTTGTATTCGATGGATCTGGCAAATCTTCCTCAGGTCAGTCACTTAATGATATTCTCCTCGCAGGACCTACATTTCAAGACGATTTAGTGAGCATCATTACTCGTTTCTGACAGCACCCTATTGTTTTTTCGGCAGACGTTAAAAAAATATTTAGGCAAGTGCTATAGTGACGTCACCTGATTTAGATTTTCAACGGATAGTCTGGAGAAATAACATCAGCGAAGAAATCAAGGCGTATCGGCTCAAAACCATGACATACGAAACATCATGCGCTCCATTTTTGACAAAAATTACATCCAACCATCGCAAAAATCATTAACAGAGATTTTTATGTCGATGACTTGCTGTCTGAGTGTGAAAATTTAAGAAGCAGGGTTTCATGAGAAGATGGAAATTCAACTCATCAGAGCTATTGTCGAAAATTCCCATTGATATGAAGGATTTTTGCTTGTGTACGTTTGAGGATGATACCACAACAATCAAAACTCTCGGGATACTATGGAATCCAGTTCGAGACCTGTTTTCATTTGTGATCAACATATCTGCAAGTACCTCATGTTCTAAATGAAATTTGCGGTCAGAAATTTCTAGTGTTTATGATCCTTTGGGATGGGTCTCTCCATCAACAATTTTCATGAAAATTCTATTCCAGAATTCCAATTGATATCAATCAAACCTGGGATGCCATTAAATTAAATTTGTAAATGCTTGAAGGTATTCAAATTTCCCGGCACATATCTATGTCACCTACAGCAAAAAATCTGCAAATTCATGTTGTTTGCGATGCGTCAGAAATAGTGTATGCTGCCATGGCTTACATTCGGTCTAAAGATGTAGTAGAAAATTTCAAAACGGCTCTAATAATTGCAAAAACACGAGTCACATCCATCAAACAGATTTCAATTCCTCGATTAGAGTTAAGTGGAGCTTCCATTCCAGTAAAACACGTTAAGTTCATCTTAAAGGTTTTCCACAAGAAGATGGACAACATTTGTGGGGAATCGCACGTCGCAAATATTAGTAAATTGGGGACAATGGCATTATGTTCAATCGTCAGAAAATCAGTTGTGGTGGAAGGGACCAAATTGGTTAATCGGTTCAGCAAACACTTGGCCTTCATGCAATAATCGAGATTTTGAAACCATAATAGATACACGTCAAACCGCCACTATAACACACATTCAGGACCAATCCAATGAACTCGTGTCGTTTTACTTAAACCAATATTCGTCATTTGAAAAGGTGAAACGTATAAGATCGCCAGATGTTACCGACTACCATATTCCACAACACACTACATCGAATTGCTTTGCAAGACCGAATTATTCTTCATCAAAGAAGTACAGGGAGAGACATTCAATATGGAAGTACGTGCACTCGAGAAGGCCGAAATGATTGATCGCAAAAGCTAGATTTCACCACTACCTCCGTTTCTCGACAATTATGGTGTTCTGAGGGTGGGAAGATGACTTGCGAATCTTGGTTGCCAATTCGACAATAAGCATCCCATTATCCTATACCTAAGGATTATTGACTTACCTGGATGATTGTCTATGAAGAACATATTGTGAACCTTCACCCTGGTTCATCTTTACTTTCTATAAGACCATCAAACATCATTTGAAGAGGGTTACAACTGGTGCAACACTTACGTTTGAGAAATGCGCCCCGTTACTCTGTCAAATCGAAGCGCTACTCAATTCACGACCACTGTGTCGAACTAGCTCTGATCCAGATGGCTTAATGGTACTGATGCTAGGACACTTTATAATCGGTGAGCCACTAACATGCATCCTACATGAAATTCCGATTTCACGTTTGTGCAGATGGCAGAATATCCAACAACGATTTCAAGGTTTTTGGCGATCTGCCAATCTACCCGAGCTCGACTTAGTGACGGAGTGGTTAATCTCACTACGTCTTCCATTTATGACGATAAGGAGACTTCGATATGGTAATGTCAAATATGCGGTTCTTGGCCAAGTTATTAATGTACTGGTATCTGTTAATACCGGTATGATAATCTGTTAAGACTTCTTGGTTTGTCTTAGAAGGTGACTAAACAAAGGTTGAATCGCTGGGCTTATTGTTAAAAAATTCAACAAAAAGAAATATGGATACCACCAGAATTTTACCAGTCCCACGCTTATGATAACGTACACGAAGTTTAGGATTCGTAAGTGGAAAACTGTAAGAAAACCAGGCACTTTTAATGACTATGTATTATCCATTAAAGAGTATCGCTTGGAACTCGTTGCACTTCTGGAAACTCGATGGCCAAAAAGGGGAGGTCACGTGTCCCAAAGCTAAACATTTCTTCACAGTGCCGATGACTTCGGCAATCTTGATGTTGGTTTTTCTCTTGAGCCCCAGGTGAAAAAAGCGGTTTTGAATTTCAAAGCGGATGATAATCGTAAGTGTAAGCTACTTTTACGCATGCGAATAGCCAACCTATCAACAAATTTGTGTTCATCAATGCATTGCTCGACACTTGGAAGGAGCTTGAAAGGATTTGAAAGTTGTTAAATACAGACTGTGGAGTTGTGCATAGAGCGCAAATCCTACAAGGAATTCACACTGGCTATAATCTCTTTATATGTAGGGAATACTTTGGAGAACTAGCTTCTTCTACCTTATATTCGATTAGTATGGCAAAGCGAAGTTACAGATGATGAAGGGAAGGTGACCGCGTTGTGCCTTATCCTTAAAAAAGGAGATGGGTTAAAAATGCAAAAAATATCGTGCCGTACCTCTCCTTTATACACCGTACAAATTAATGTCTTACATAATATTGGTGAGAATCACTCCACTGGCGGAGGAAATTATAGGATTACCAAGGAGGACTTTGTCCGAATCGGTCAGTCACTGATCAAGTTTTTTGTTGAAGGTGATTCTTTCTAAATATTACGAGACATCTCGTGACGTAGATTAGGTGGTCTTAAATTTCCAACAAGCCTAGGACCCAATCCATTAAATGGCAACGGCTTCAGATACTACTGGAACCACTTGTACGATTCTCAGCTTCCGTTGGTCTCAAAATCAATGAATATAAAACCAAATATATGATCACTGGGCTTAGAGACAAAGACGCAAGGGATTTTAATAGTTGTGGCCACACATTTGAAGAAGTGACAAATTTCCAAAATCTTGGGTCCCTATTGTCACTCATGATTATTGTCTGGGAGGGGATACTAAGGCGCATCTTGTCACTGTCAACCGTGCTTTGTATGCCTACGCTCTCTACTAAAATACAAGGATCACACCCGTTGGCAGGTATGGGTGTGACAGTTGGACCCTTATGGATGAGTATATGTTAATGACGTTTGAGAGAAGAATTTTGCACATGATATTTTGAATGATATTTTTATGAATTTCGCGTCAATGACGACACTTACCGAGTTTTATTCAACCACGAGATCATGACTTTATTGAAAATTCCTTATCTCGTTCTTCGAGCCACTCCTAAGTGAATAGTACATATAGCTCTGAGAAGAGAGCCAGACGTAGAGGCTACTGTCTGTGACGATGATTCCTAAGGGGTAAAGAACAACTTGTCTTTTTCGGGTCTAGAACAATACGTAAAAAAGCTCGATATCGAATCTGATGGAGCAAGCCAACTATTATTTTAATTTAATGGGAGCTTTCGATAAAATTCGGCTAACAGAAATGCCTTAAAACTTTTTCTGAGTTCAAAAACCAATACGGTTAATTGTTTTAATGTCAGTTATTTTTTTACTGGTTTAACTTTTGAGTAGCATTTCTCTTACTTGCGGATTATCCCTAAAAAGGATTTATTCGCAAATATTAAAAGATATTTGAGATTTGGCAGCTTTTTGCACAATACTTTCAATATATTATTTTAAATTAAAATTAAATGTTTTTCGAAAAGCTCTCAAATAGTTTAGAGTAGTACAATTTTTCATTTTGAAGGGACTCTATATGAAAAAATTCTAACTAATGATTAAAATGGTAGCTAAAAGCTCTTTTCTTAAACATACATTTTACTTTAAAACTTTTATAGCAAAGCTTTTAAATTTCGCTAACAGGAAAATTATTCTAAATGTAATTGGTAACAATACATTTAAAAACAGTAACTGAAAGCTCTTTGAAATGCTCTTAGAAATTTACTTAATCTTAAAAGCTTCGACGATCAAAAACTTTCAATAACCGAATATTTATGGTTTAAATATGGTCGTTCGAAATATTCAAATGTGAAGAAAACTTTTAAACTTAATTTATTTATTTAAGAAAGAGCTTTTAGAATTTTAAATCAGAATTTTTGAAAATAAATTTTAGAATATAACTTTTATGTATAAAAATGGTGATACTATCATCACCAATTATAAAAAATGAAAAACTAACAAAAGTTTTACGCGTCTAAATCGTAAAACTTTAATTTTATAAAGGGTTTTAAGAACTGTTTAAGACAAACAATGCAATATATTTTAGATGATTAATGTGCTTTCTCTTACCCAAAAAAACTGTATAATCCTTTTTGAGATTATTTTTAACGTAAAAGCTTTAATTCTTCTTTCACATACAAAATCGTTGCAACTTGACTTTATTTTAACACATAATTTATGATAAACTTACAACATAATAAATTAATTTCAGGTAAATGAAGTAAAGCGCGAACTAAGACGACAACCGCAAAAAAAAAACTACTAACGTCATGTCAAAAGATATAATTCTTTACTAAACTAAAGGCAAAGACCAAACAATAAACTTGGAGCTTACACAAAAAAAAAAAAACAAGTCGAAAAACAAAAATTCAAAATGACAAAATGCCAACAACAAAAGCAGTACGAGAATAAAGCACAAAAACTTGTTTAACTGAACAAAAGAGACGAGGCAAAAAAAAAATCGGGAAAATTCTTAAATAATCCTTATCTTTGTTATCAAATATTTTGTTTTTGTTTTTTGCTTTGAATTCATCTGAATTTCATTTTAATATTCGTCTTTATATGAGTATTACATATAGCCAAGTTTTTTTTTTTAATGTTTTAATGTTTTATTCATAAGTTGTATAGGTTTCGAGCAATATGAAAATTATACATAACCTCAAATATTTGAATAATTTTTCTTAAAAAATTTTCGTTATGAACAAGAAAATTTTGGTTTCGCCTTATTATTCGTATTCTGATTATAGATTGAAATTGTTTCGATGGATTTTCTAAAAATAATTTGGTTGCGTGGGGTGAACATCTGGTATGGGGTAACATAGTCGAACTTATTTGATTAACTTAACATTTTTGTTTTACTGTAGTGTGGAATATTTTCGTTATTGTCATTATTTTCCGACGACATATGATTTTTATCATATTCATACCGACTTGTGAAAAATTGAGGAGTGGGTTGGAAAATTGTATGCACTATGTACGATCATATATAGGAAAATTGATAGCAAACTCGTGCTATGTACAACTTTTTGTTTTATACACTGAGTTTTTTTTATTGGGTTGTGTTACACTTTTTGAAGTTTATTTGGTTATGTGTTTTGTGGTGGGTTGATTACATGTAAAGGGTAAATGAGGGAGAATTTGTTAGAATAGTTTTACTATCGATGTCAGATATACAAGATGATTAATTTAGATTTATTCGTTGTTCGAGTTATATATTGCTTGATGGATGTTCAAATTTTATAGCTTAAGTTTTTTGGATTAAGCGAAAGATAGCTTAACAAATGTTTCAACATATTTCAAATATATTTGAATAATAGCATTGCAACTGGAGTTATAAATTATCATGTAACACGGCCCTGATAAAATAATGAAAACTGACATCAAATGTGAATGATGCAACCACCAGAATATCTTTGTAAATGGTACATTGGATAAAAATTAATTGGTCTGTTTCAGAAGTGTAAACCACGTCACTGGACTGCTTTTAAATATTTTATTTTCCATTAGATTTTTCTAATAAGGGACTGCTTCTTTATGTAAAAAATATAAATAAAAATATCACGATGAAGTCAGGGAGCGCCCATCATAAAGTATTTTTTAATTAAAAGTTCTCGACAGGAGTGTAAATACACCAATAGAAATATCACAGGAGTCGTACAGCGGCAATAATGTGCCAAAAATCACCAGAATTGTAAGTCATAATTTTTTGATAGTTTTCGGCCAGCAATGCATTAAAGATTTAAGTTGATTCTTTACAAGATTGAGATAAAACTAAGAATTCGTAACAAATTGGTGACAAAAGTGGGATCAACATTTAGTGACGTCACGTTTTTATTAGAAATGTATATCTGTTAATTTGTAAAATTTGATTGAATTAGTTAGGAAACAATAAGAGTAATCCTCCAGTTTCAATATAATTAACTAAATTTTCCACTGATGCTTTACATCTTGTATCTCTTAACAAATTACTTAATTAAAGTTCCTCTCTTTCTTTTTTATGCGGTTGTATTTATCCTCGATAGTAATAAAAGGTATAGTAGAAATAAAAAGAGTGTTGTAAATATTTTTTTGTTTGCCTTTATTTTACAATCTATCTGCTTAAGAGACATTCAGTAAATTTTTGTCTTTTTACATTGTCATGATTAGAGTATTTCCATCCATTGATAAAATCTCACTTACATATAATTAGTATAAATTAATGCAACACATAAATTTTACTATTATTGATTCGATACATTAGAGGTTTTAAAAATTAGAGCTTATAGTGTATCTAGGACCTAATTGGCAAATCAAGATTTTTGTGGTGTTTCAATGTTTTCCTCGTCGTGATAGTGAGAAGTTTGTTCACTATAGTTCGTTTGGATTAATTGTCAATCTTGAGTGATACCTGGCACTGGAATTCCTAGTTTCTTCCCGTACTGTTGGGATCTGGAGGTCTCTGTAAATTATATCGTTGGACACGAACCATGGTGCATTTAATATGATTCTTAGAAGTTTAGATTGGAATCGCTGAAGAATGTCCAAATTTGAGTTGTAGATAGGTTTTATAGTCATTTTATAAAGCAGTACTTTATTTTCAATCGTTAAACTTGATTTCTTGCATATGAGCCAATACATTTTTGACAGTTTTATTCCGAACTGCTTTCTTTTTGTCCATATTACGTTTACGCCATGTTAGATGTTTGTCGAGGTGAATACCTAAATATTTTACTTCATCAGTTTGGGATATATTCTGGTTATTCATTTGTATTGGTAAACATGTTTCTGTTCGCATCGTGAAGGTACATGTTTAGACTTAGTTTCATTAACTTTAATTCGCCATTTTTTCATCCATACTTGAATACTGTTAATATTTTCCTGCATAAGCGATGTCTCTTTGATGGGGTCTTCATGTTATAAAAGCACTACTGTGTCGACTGCAAATGTTGCTACAGTTGCTTGTTTAATTGTAGGTAAATCTGCTATACACATAGCAGATATAATATCGGGCCAAGTACGCTACCCTGTAGTATACCAGATTTAATTGGACGGACGTTTGTATAAACATCCTGATGTTTTATAATAAAATAGCTGTCCTTTAAGTACGACGCTAATATTCTATAAAAGTCATGAGATAAGCATTGCTTTATTTTGTATTGTAATCCCAGAGCTTCTTGGATTACTTGAACTATTCTATGTACTTGTTCAATTGTTGAGTGTTTTGTCCTAAATCACAACGAATGGTCCAGAATTAGCTTCTTTGTCAGCAATATAGGTGTTAGGCGCTTAAGTAGTAGTTTTTCAAATAGCTTAGACATTATTGGTAGCAAGCTTATAGGTCTGTACGACGTTATTTCTTCTAGAGGCTTGCCTGGTTTTGGTATCAGTATTATTTGTGAAACCCATTGTATTGGGAAGTATCCAGTTCTAAGTACTGCGTTGAATAAGTAGGTAAGAAATCGAATATCCTTATCTTGTGGCTCTTGCAAAACCTTTCCTGTGATAAGATCATATCCTGGCGCCTTCTTAGAATTTAACTCTCTCTGTATTTCAGCTTTTACTTCAAAGATAGAAAACTTCGAGATTATATGATTCATTTGCAATGGTAATTCTAAATGCATTTGAATGTTGTTGTTGTCTTCGTCCGTAGTTTCTGATGGATATGGTTGAAATACTCTTTCGAAATGGTCTGCAAATTCATCAGCCTTTTCTTCATTCTTTCTCGCCCACTGACCGTAATTTTACGTATTGGCCGAATATTATGTTGTGGTTATTTTAGCTTCTTAGTCAAATATTCTTGAATTGACTGATTTTTCATTGAGCAACAGTTTCTTTAATTTGACCGCCTTATCGTTGCCATTGCTGTCTTAATTTTCTTTTGTCCTTATTAATTTTCTTGACAAAATTTGAACATCCTCAATTCTTTTCTTTCTCATTTTTTACTGGTGTGGACTTCCAAGCTGCCGACTGGATACATTCATTGAGATGTTCCATTGCTTGATCTATATCACACTTCGTCTTTATTTTGATTTTTGTGTTTAGATTCTCTGTTACCTTACATTTGAATTGGTTCCAGTCTGTTATTTTGTTGCAACGTAGTCAGAGTGATTAAAAAAGGCGAGTGGTCAGATGAAAAGTCCAAACATGGCGTCGTTTTAATGTAATTATTTGCGATTCCTTTAGTGACGTAAAAATTTATGACGTCTGGAATCTTTCTTCTATCACTAGACCAGTGGTAGGTTCACAGGTTGACACATGATTAAGTTTAGTTTTTTTGAATTGATTTAAATAACGCTCGGCCTCTCGTTGTAGCCAATCTTGATCCCCACTCTTGGTGTTTTGCGTTATAATCACCCCCTGCTATAAAGCAATAACCCAAAGATGTATAAAAATGATGAAAATTGTTCCATTTTTAGTGCATATTTTGGTAGGCAATAGATGGCTAAAATTGTTATATTATCTAGCCAATCTTCTATTACCACAGTAGTTGCTTGTAGATGCTCCTTCTCATCCTTTTTTATTTCATGGTGTTTAATTATTTTTTTGATTATAACTGCAGTGCCACCATGTGCTGTTCCATCAGAACGGTTTGTGTCATAAATGGTGTATCTTGAAAAACTTCTGCTGGTGTTATGCGTTTCGGATATTAGCATGACATCAATTTCTTCATATATCAAAAAACTTTTTACTTCTTGTCCATGTTGTGACAAGCCATTGGCATTCCAGATTGCTAATTTAAGGGTTCAGGACATTGAATGATTTGGAGACAATGGTCGTTAGAAGGTTTAGGATGGTATACATTTTGACCATTAATTTTTCCATCATATTTTCCAACCGTTTGTGGAAGACTGCTCAGGCTGTTGGTTATGCGTTTTTGAATTTTCCGTTGGTTGATTTTCTTTGGTATGATTTCCATCCGAAGTTTGATTTTTAATTGAATCTTTGAGTTTCTGCGCATATGTTGTTCTACTAACATGCTGATAAAATGGATTTACATAAGATGTTTTGTCGGATTGAATGGCTGCGACTTCTGACATGCATTTGACCTCTGTACCCCACTTTTTCTTGTCACAATCAATTGTGAGATGTTCCCCTGTACATTTCACACATCTTGGTCGATGATTGCAGTACGTTTTAGCATCCCCTTTTGTTGGTACTAATTGCAAATAATTAGATTAAGTCGTTGCAATGAATTGATCTATAAATGCTTCCCGTTCTGTATTTACACAGTATGTAACATCTTATATGGACCATAATACCAAAGTAGTTTTTTTAGTTCAATTATTTTCCTACTAACGGTGTACTAACGGAATTTCTATTCAATGTAATTCCTTATTCATTTCACCAAAGCCAATAACAATAAATTTTATTTTGTTCTCTTCATCTCTGAATTTCAATTTTCAAGAAAAGCACAACCGAGCAAGCAAAAGCATTTTTTAACTTTTATTTTTGTTAATTTAAACGACATATTATTTTATATATATATATATATATATATATATATATATATATATATATATATATATATATATATATATATATATATATATATATATATATATATATATATATATATATATATATATATATATAAGTAGTATTATGTTGGATACATATATCTGAATGATGATGATTCATTTCCAATTGTGTTTTCTACGTTACAGTAGATTACAGTAAAGCTACTATATAAACATTCTGTGAAAGCTTTAGACGAGATTATCACACATCCACATCATGCACTTAGTATGGAACATTTCAGTTCGATATTATACGTTATACAAGGATATGTTTTGTGGGATTTTATTGTTATTCTGTGTGTACCTAGGTACTCTGGATTCGACTAATAAATTTTACGGAAATGTTTTATCGTTCGTTGTTACGAAGAAAACTACATTCATATCGTGTTTGGAATTGCATTCGAACTTCTCTCATTTTCTCTCTCCATATAAATATACCGGGTGCTTACTCAACAATGTATAAATAAAATTTGACATTGGTTTAACCTTCAAAACCTTCCAAATGAAAAAAACGATTGTAAAAAGCCTTTTTTAAGCTTACTACTCGAGATTTTTGCGTTTTGCATATTAAATTGGTCACCCTGTATATATATGTTATATAAATAGTTAAAACACGTAAAAGAACAAAATTCGTTGTTCTATTATATTGGTCTAGATTTTTTCGTATGTTTTTCTTATTTTCATACACACACATATACATATTCAGAATCTCTTATCTAAAGATTAGACTCAATATTATATATGGATTATTGTTCTTTTTTACTATATTATGTACGGTTTGGTGTTAGACTTTCCATATGAAATTATTCGATAGCACAAAAAAATGGAATAAAAAATTTATAATAGAAATCGTTTTCAGCCATAAATAAATAGTTTTTGCTCCACATGTATGGATGCTGGGAATTTATTTTAATTATGTGATAAATGGTTCTTACATTTTATTGATAAAGGACTAAACATTTTTATTGCGCACTAAAGCTCTAATGGACATAACTTTAATGTGTTTTAGAGTAGTGACGCAGGGAAAAACTAAATTTTTACTGATTTTTTTTTAAATTTTAGATTTAGCACCAGTTTCCAATGAAGAATTATACCAATTGGACGCGATATGAGAATGTGTCAAGAAAATGCATTACGTTAGCAAAATAAACCACATAGCTAATTATTCTACTTTCTCTCTCATTGTTTTTTGTTTTGTTTTTTTTTATCATCGGTAGTTGTTATGTAAGGAGGCTTTGATTTTCCTGTATTTTGATTTTCACTATAGTTTTTGTTTTTTGTTGTGGCGTTTATAAGTTTAATGTGTCAACTTCATAAACGTATAACACGTATTAAATAACCTAAATAAAAATGGCGAACTAATAAAATAAATTAAGTGAATTCAGTGAACGACATTTAAATCCATTAGAACGACATCTCATTCTAATGGATTTAAATATCCAAATTACCCATCGAATTTATCCGATTTGGATGTCATTGCCGTGTGTTTAGTTTCATCTAGGTTCCCATTTATGCAAATTGGTCGATGGCAGTATCAACCAATAACCAAATCGGATACTAGTATTAATGTCTTAGGTTAGGCTAGGTTAGGTTAGAGTGGCTGCTAACGCACACTTAGACCGGTGACAGTCCATTGTATTACCAAAGGATCCTACTCCCCTTTCACCTTCTTTGGAACCATTCAGAGCTACTTATGTAGCGTAAGATGTCTCGCACATTGCGGTTCTCGAGATCCATAAGGCCATCGAAACAATACTTGCCCAGATGTTTGTACCTCCTGTAAGCTAGCGTCGGGCATGAGCAGAGGAAGTGGCTCACAGTCTCTTGCTCCTCCTCATCCATACAACTTCTACAGAAGTCATTTGTCATTGACACAAGCCTCCTCGCATGCTCAACTATACCTACAACTATACTTAAGTCAGTTCTACGTAAGGTTAGTAGTGTTTTGGAGCGCTTCAAGTCCTGTTTTGGCCAGACTTGTCGCGCTGCATTGCATGTTATGGTGTTATTCCACCTCTTCTGTGCCTTCTTTTTAAGCGCTATAAAAAGCGATGCTATAGGCCTCCCTAGATTTGCCCTTTCCTTGCCAGTTCGTCAACCCTACAGCTCCCTAGAACGTCCGAATGACCAGGGACCCAGACTATCTGGATATTGAGATGCTCACTTATCTCGTTATGAGATGAGTGGCATTTCAAAGCCACCGCGGACGTCAGAGAAACTGATTCCAGCGACTTAATTGCCGCCTAACTGTCCACATATATTGTTATATCACTTGTGGATATGTCAATATGCATCAACCAAGTCAATGCTTCCTCAATCGCTACCACCTCTGCCTGATACACACTGCAGTGATCAGGAAGACGAACGAATATATTCACATTTAATTTGTCACAATAGACACTAGCTCCGACTTTGCCGTCTAGTTTGGAGCCGTCAGCGTAAAATTGTATACTTGCAGTTTCCGCTGTTGACCTGTTCCCCCAGGATTCCCTTGAGTGTATAAGGGCTTAGAAGCCCTTTTCAAAGCATACAATCGGTATTGTGTAGCAGACCGTTTTTTGTACATTCTCTATCATATTTTTATAAGTTTTCTTGTCTAGTGCTGGCCTCCACACATTAACCCCATACTTCAAAATCGGTCTGACTACAGCGGTGAAGAGTCAGTGTACTAGCTCTGATTTAATACCCAATCTCCTACCGACGGCATTCCTACATGATTACAGAGCCATTGTAGACTCATTTGCTAGCCCACTTTGTAATGATTAAAAGCGCGTGTTGCATGAACTCCCTAATCGTGCTTAGGTACCTACCCGAGATCACGATCGCTACGTCATCTGCATACGCTATTCACCCCTATTCCCTCCTTCTCCAATTCCAAAAGTAGTCCATTTATTAATATGTTCCAGAGAAGAGATGATAGGACCACTTTGCGGAGTTCCTCTAACTACTCACCTCCTAATGGTGGATTCCCCTATCTCCGTGCTAACAATCCTGCATTCTAGCATCTGATTTATCAACCTCCGTAAGGAGTAGTCTACGTCTAAGAAAGACAGTCCTTCCTGAACTAACTCCGACCTGACATTGTTAAAGGCGCCCTCTATATCGAGGAAGGCTACCTTTCAGTACTCTTCCGAGTGGATTAATTTCTCAATTGTCTGCATCAGGAAATGCAAAGCCGTATCCACAGGTCTCTTTTTCCAGTACGCATGCTGAGAAGTCGTCCAATTACTGGGTTTTATTTTTGCATTATGGACACGTCAATCAGTCTTCCCAATTTTTTAAACAGAAATGATGATAGAGTTATAGGTCTTAGGTCCTACGGGTAGGCCTATGAGTTCTTCCCCGTTTTTTGGGATAAAAATCACCCTAACCTCCGTCCATTTCCTAGGAATAAAATTCAGCTTTAAACACCCCCTGAAGATCACCTCTAGCCATGGGAGAGTGCTCGACGAGTGTTTTTGCAATTCCACTGGAATGTTACTGTCCGGGCCTACCGATTTAAAGGGTATAAAGCCGTTTAGTGCCCATAGGATCTGGTTTTTACACACGATTTCCTCCGGGCACCCCGACGATAATTTTTTCCTGTTCCTACCAAGCTCTGTCTACACATCCACACTACCTGGGAAATGGGTTTCCAACAGGAGCGCTAACGATTTCCTACTAGACGTTGTCCACAGCCCATCTGGTTTAATTAAGTAACTAGGGCTCATTGGGCTCGTAGATAAGATTTTCCTGAGGGGCGAGGTCTCCGAAACACCTTCAATTTTATCACAGAATAGTTTCCAAGATTTTCTCTGTCTCAACTTGTCTGCGAGGTAATGGAAAATCTCTTTAAAACGCAATATTGAGGTGAGCGTAAAAAAAGTTTATTTGCTATGATGCAGCATTTAGGCAAATGTTATTATATTGATTAAAATACCATAGAGAATCGGAAAAAGTGGAAGAATTTAGTGCTTTGATCCAATTGTACAAAACTCAGTGCGGATATTGAGAAAATGTACCGGCAAATTATCACTAATGAAAGGAGCTCCGATAACATGAAACCACCCACACATTATCGTCTCAAAACTGTTTCGTACGGTGAATCGACGAGCTTATGTCCCGGTCCCATATAGAAAAACATGCATATAAAATTGAAGAAACCGTCACAGATGCGCTAAAATTATATGGTTTCAATTTACGGAAGTGGTCATCTAATAATAACCAACTTACCTGGTTGAGTTTCAAATTAAAATTTCAATTAAAAAGCAATCAACCAGTTTTAAGCGAGAAGTACTGTCACAATTGGCTCTTAGTTATCATTCTTTGGGTTGCACCAGGAATCGTAAACATTAAAATTCTGTTTAAAATTATTAAAATTTCGTGATGGTACGTAATCAGTGGAGTGACATTTGAACTCGTTGAAATCCATCGTACGATTTTTAAAAGTGGTAGCTGTTGTATACTTTTAACGAATTCAATCCATTTTACTGCAAACTCGATCCATACAACTCTCAATAATAATGTTGCTGGTAATATAACAAGTGTGATGAATACCAATGGATGAAAGAGGCGAGCAACGGGAGACAAAATTAATCTTTTTATTGTTTGTCTATTTGGTAATGATTGTTGTTCAAAATTTAGCGGTAATCGAAATTCATCCACGTTTTGTTGCTAGAATATTCATTTTAGGAGATTACCATTTGAAAACGAAACCCCTGATAAGATTATCTTAGCCCTAGGGACCACTTTGAAGAAGCTCTAGATTACTTGATTTTATTTGATGGTCCGGAGTATGCCATTTGCAGAATTTATAGAATGATGTAATGTACTTTGCTAACCATCTCTTCCAAAATCATTGTAAAAGAAACTGCCTAACTGCCATCTATACTTAACAAGTTTATTTTTATTTGAGTCAGATCTCGTTCTGGCAATACGATTATTGGTTGATCAATCAAAAAATAGCCAGCAGTTTGATGTTGTCATCCTGGATTGCCTCAAAAGGATTTAAGAAGTGCATCTATCTGCTTTATTAGAGTTATACACTCTTCAAAGGTATTGATTCTCCAATCACACGTCGTAGATGAAATTTGTTAGATGTTACGTTAGCTTCCCATAAGCCAACATAAATTTAGGTATTGCCGGTGGAATAAAATGCAAGATAATGTGGTGGTCGGTGCACCAAGCCTTGATATTAAACTTTTAGATTTTGTTTAGATAAGTCGAATTCACCTTGTTACGGTGTAGATTTCTTTGAGTTAACGCCCGCAGAAAGTTATAACCATTATCACAGTTGATGTACCTTAGAACATCTCTGATAGAACAAAACCCTTTCGTTGATGCTATAGAAATGGATCGGTGCTAAGGTGAGTCATTTATATTCGATAAAGTTGGTCTTTCAGGCTAAACAGACAAAGATGAATATATAAGCCTTATATTTTTTTTTTGCATGGTTAACATTTTCTCTGTGATTTACTGAGATTGGACTCTTATATTCGGAAATAATCTCAAGTGATGCATCCATTCTTTTGCTTAAAAAGTCTAGACATTTTCTTCGGAACTTTCATAACTCAAAAGACATCCAGTTTATCGCTAGCGAACAAAATTATCCATGGATCTGGTTTCATTTCCTGTGACCCAAAAGCGTTTAGACTACGCACTGTATTTTGATTAAAGGTTTCTTTTTGTTGTATTTTCAGACTGACGTATAAGCAGCTCCTCGTAGTTGACTGGAGACAGACTGCGGCATTCTCATAAACTGTGGATTCAAAAATATCGTAAAATGATTGCCACTGTTTAACATTACCATCGATAAGTGGCAAATCTAGACTCATATTCCCTGAATTTGTAACTGTTTCATCATACCTGTGAATCAATTTTTAATAAGTTTTCTCTAATTAGTTTTTGGATTTTGCTTATGGGAGATACTTTTCTCCTATTTCATCCATTGCTGATACCACGTTATCGTCTATTTGAAATATTCGGTCTTCCACTTTTATAAACTGCTTATATACATCATGGGTTTGGTCACCCTCATTTTCAATTCTTCTAAAGGTAAGGCAACCTTACCTTTAATAGGAATAAAATTAGAAAATTAGCTTAATTTTTTTTATGATTCGAGTATAGGTATAATGCTCAAATTTTGCGCAACCTCGGTTGCCGTTATAGGGGAAATTAGCTGTAGTGTAGTGGATCCACCTATTTTCATGTCACAGAGACCAACGGTTTCAGCAAGCAGGTTTTGTGTTATGATATAGCTTAAAGTTGAATCGTAGCTTGTGACATCTTTTTTAAAATTCTTTAGGTCTTAACCTTTTTATTAGCATTTTTTTCGTTTGTGATAAAAAAGAAGCTTCCATGCAGCGATACCATTTTCTTATGTTGCAACTTGCAACAATCTGCTTCACGTTATCATCTGGTTTACCCCTTAAACTATTTTTGAGATACAAAGACTTCTTGACCGTTAGCTGCTAATTCGATTGTACAAGCGATGAATACATATCATGAAAATTTGGGTCTGTGTACTTGCTCTCAAAAATGGAAACTAGAATTTTGCTTAAATGTGCCTGTCTGTGATTATTTGGCATAATTGAATGTTTCAAGTGTTGGTGTGGAAGCAACTGGAAAATGTTTTTCAAAGTCACTCTTTAACAAACAAACATATTCTAAAAACTACCTTAGAAAGCATTACTACTATCATTTTTGAAATGATCAAGAAATAATCACCAGTGTATTGCCTTGCAGCTTAAGGAACCATTTAAACTGATCAAGAGAAGAAAAATTCCTTTCACATCAGAGTAGCACTATATAGACCTAAGTTTGCTTGGATTTGTGGTCTTGTTTTTTCATTAGAATGAAAATTAACCACCCAATGGAGTGGATGCTCTTTGTTATGTCCGATAAATAGAAAGGGATCGTATAGGTCATGTCTGGCTTTTTAGGACCAGCAATATTATTGCAATAAAAGGTGGTGGAAATCTTTATTTGATTTCGTCGTAGTGAAACAACTAAAAATATAATGTTTATCACTCTAACCTGGCTCATATAATACTTAGGTTACGACTGCCAAATTACTGTGTGCAATTTACAACAAAAACCTTATCCAATAAGATAACTGTTTTATGTTGACTAGAATAACACAAAAACGTATCTGTCACATGCATAAAATATGTAAACTGCCACTGTGCGAATCATTTGTGTATACCTACCCACCTATATATTATGCCAGAGTCTAAACTAATATTACGTTTTATTTGTGCTAACCGGGCAAAATACAAATAGCATACCGAAAAAAAAAATATGTTTAATCCAACCCAGTCGTGTACCACCCGAAATAATAAACAAAATACTCGATATTTAGGCATGACACCTAAAATGCCAAACACATTTTTTTGTGTTGTTCTAAACACTTTTTTGGTTGTTTATGTACGAAATTTTTTTTTTAATAATTCAGCATCCCAACTGCTGTTTTACGGGTGAATGCATGGGCGGAATAAAATGTGTCTGTTTATATATGATACGTGAAAACTATATTTTCATTTGTTTTTCACTCAACAAGCAAACACACAAAAATTTGGTTTCCATAAATATATGGTTTTTGTGTGTGTAGTGGTTTTTCGAAAAGCTCTACAGTTTCATTTCATTTCGGGGTATTCACATCACTTTAAATACTGTGAGTATTATAGTGAAACTACGTAAAAAGCTCGTTAAGCTCAGTTAATATGCATGAAATAACCTGATTCTCAATGATTGTCTCAAATCCTCGACGCTTTCTTAGTGATATCCAACAATAACTTTATTTCGAAATAAAAAAAAATTAATTATCTCAATGAGATTTTGTATACGTAAAATATTTTCATTTTCTCCATTGTTTTTCTATTGTGTAAAAAGCACAAAAAAGTTTATATTCTACCAGTGCCAAGAATATTATAGACCATGAAAAATGATTTGACGTAAATATAAATTGTTCAACCTGTTACATGTTCACCTTTATATAGTTAATCGTCATCGATGGTGATGATGATGAGTTTAATGATTTTGTGAAAAAATAAATTTTTGTTTTTGCTATCTTATCGCCAGCATCTGTCATTGGGCGACAATTTTTCGATAGATCTTCCAATATTGTGCTGACACTTTATATCGTGTCGAGATAAATAACAGATGATTGTGTAATTTAAAATGAACAATTTTTTTTTATGATGACGTGTCAAATTAACAATTTACTTTTATCGAATTTTTTAATTTGATTTTCTAATTATCGAATTTCCCGATTGTCATTTGGCTTTGTTTTACGGTTTGGTGTAGTACTTGACGTTTTGAAATGATACTGAATAATATGTGGCTGTATCAAACTCATCGTGTATTTTCTGGATTTTGGAAACTTTCGATTTCGGTATAAATTTGAGAATCTTGCATTTCCTGGATTTCGAAAAATTTTCGTTTTTGGCGTAAACTTTATAGATTTGACAGACTAAACATGCCTTTTCTGGATTTCGACAATTTTCGATTTTGGCATAAATTTTGTAGATTCTGTGGAATTACCAACATGCATTTTCCGGATTTTGAAAATTTTTTATTTCTGCATAAATTTCGTAGTTTTGACAGGCTAATCATCGTGCATTTTCTGGATTTTCGAAATTTTTGATTTTGGCCTCAATTTCATAGATGTAACTACCCATTATGATAATATATATACACATAGTACTACCATCATTAGAAAAAAACATTTTATCTATTGATGTTCCGATACCTGGAACAAATAGAATATCGACAAAAATTTAGTATAAATATATGACATTTAGGCGATCATACATATAAAAATAGTTTGATTATTTCAAAACGATACCAGTAGCGACATCTAGCACGTCAATGGGCTAATATACCATGGTAGTACTATGTGAACTTATATTATGCCATCATGCATTTTCTGGAAGTTTTGGATTTTGGCTTAAATTCCATAGTTTTGGCAGGCTTACCATCATGCATTTACAGGATTTTGGAAATTTTCGATTACTGCATACATTTTTTAGTTTTGACAAGCTAGCCACCAGGCATTTTCTGGATTTTGGAAATTTTCAATTTTGGTATAAATTTTATAGTTTTGAGAGGCCAACGATCACGCATTTTCAGGAATCTGGAAATTTTTGATTTTGGATAAATTTCATGTTATTTATAGAAAATCCATCATGCATTTTCTGGAGTTTGGAAATTTTTGATTTATTCATAAATTTTATAGATTTAACAGGCTAACCACCACGCAATTTCTGGATTTTAGAATTTTTCAATTTCTGTATAAATATCATAGATTTGGCTAACCCAATATGCATTTTCTGGATTATGGAAGTTTTTAATTTTGGCTTAAATTCCATAGTTTTGGGAGGCTAACCTGCATGCATTTTTTGGAGTTTGGAAATTTTCGATTTTGGCGTAAATTTGATAGATGCGACTAGCTACTCATCATATATTTTTTGAATTTTTTAAGTTTTCGATTTTGGCATAAACTTCATAGTTCTGAGAGGCGAAAGGGGTAGTTATATAGACGAAAACGAAATGAAACGAGATGGAAAAATTGATTCAATTCAATTCCATTTGTTTCGTCTTTTGCGGTTATACGTTATGGGTTTTGTTTCTTTTTGTTATGCTTATTAGCACTTATGTCAAATCAAAGTTTCAAATAAAAAAAAATGGATTCCGACGCAATGGAAGCGAATGTTGAATTAATAATTTTAAATGTTCAAAAATATCTAGAATTATATAATAAAAGAAATATCAAGTATAAGGAGCAAATATGGAATAAAACCTCCAAGGAGTTGGGTGAAGTTAAAAAAAGTGGACATACCTCAGGGATAAATTCCAAAAGGAGTAAAAAAAGAAGAATCAACCATTTGGTAGTGGGAGCTATTTAAGTCCTAGTTGGATCCACTTCCACAGTCTTTTATTTATAAAGCCAAAATTCCAAAGGCATTTTCAATGGTTCTTCGAGCGCGTAAAAGGCGATAATTAAAAATATTTTTATCGTTGGGCAAAAAGTTTCCAGGAAATGGCCTCATTAAATTTTCCGTTAGTGGAAAAGCCGCATCTCCCGAAATAAAATTGTTTTTGTTATACAATAAATACAATTTTTATGAACAACTTACCAACAAAATAATAAGGAAAGTTTATTTTAGTATTTGGAAGCATTCGTTGGCCAGGTAGAATTAACTTTTTTGAAATTAATGCTTGTTCGAACTTCGAACGCTTAAAAATACCACCACCACTTTCACTGCCGGAGAACCCAAAACCAACCATTATAAAATCATAATTCGAGTTGCAAACTGCCAACATTACGATGGTATAAAAACTTTTAAAATTGTGAAATTCTGATCCGAAATTTGGTTGCAGGCGGATGGCAATATGTTTGCCATTAATAGCTCCTACACAATGTGGAAAATTCCATTTTGTGTTGAAATCTTCGGCGATTTTTTTTTGTGAAAGAAACGAACCTTTTAGTGACTCGTACAAGCAGACACAGCATTCCAAAACAATTTGCCGGACCGTCTTGCCAAGATGGTAGCACCATGCAACTGACTGAACTGAATCTCCTTGTGATAGGTAACTAAATGAAATTTGTTTAATGTTTACCTTTTTATATGATAATATTTCTATTTCTAATATTTCAAGCATTTTTTCGATTTTGGAAAATTTCCATTTTAGCAAAAATTTCATAGTTTTGACATACTACCTATCATACATTTTCTGAATTTTGAAAATTCATGATTTTGGCATAAATTTCACAGGTTTGGTGGGCTTAACATTATGCAATTTCTGAATTTTAAATGAATTTGTGACAAAAATTTCACAGTTTTACAGGCTTCAAGCATTTTTTAAATAGAGGAGTTTTCCAACATCATGGAAAAACTGTAAAATAAATTATTAATAAGAAAGGCATTGAATGATATCCCACCGACTTAAATCCTTTATTATACCACCACTAGCCTAAAGTAGAGGGATATATATTGACAAGCAGTTTTTAATTAAGAATTAAAGGAAATTAGGTCAAAAGATGTTGAAATGATCAACATTGCCAAAAAATCGAAGCAAAAATACACTTTCAATAATCTGCACTTTTCAAATAGTAGCATAGATGACACTACCCAAGAAGTAGCATGCGTGGAGGAAAAGGTAATGTTCTTTGCTGGTTATATTAGCCAAAGCGTTCAGAATAAACCTAACATTGATTGGTGTTGCAACTATAAAATGTATCTTCTTTCAGCCAAATTATTTCTGGCTTAATTTAAAGGGACGTTCGATATCGAGGAACATCTTCGGCATCTGTGAATGGACAGAGAGCTAAGATTGCCAAAACTGTAAAATGACTTAGGGTTGATTTTGATGAAAAACTGGGGATCTCATCACATAAAGGACTGCCAAAGGATTACAAAAGGATTGTAAAAAAATCTTGTTAGGTAGATCTTGATAGGAGTTGCTAGGTATAACCTAAGAAGCAAATTTTATTGGAAGATGCTGATACACAAAGCATCTATTTAAATGAGGTAATAGAGATGAAACAATTTAATGAAGGACAACATAAAGTTTTTTTCCAAATATCGAAAACGGAAAGGTTCCTATTTTAAGTGAACCGGGCAGCTGAACGTGTGGCCATGAGAATGAAACCATGAACCACTTGCTTTAAGCTGCAATCTGTTAGAAGATGAAAAGCAACAACTAATGATGGAACGGAGACTAGAGTTTCTGATTGGCTTTAAAAGTTAGAAATAGCTTTAATTAGTTATCTTCCTAAGGCAGTCACTATAAAAGACCTCCAGTCAACTGTTCCACTTCGATTGTTACATTTATAATTAAAATAAATGACTTATCGGTCGAATGATGAATTTCGTTAAAGTTACAAGCATATCCGTTACTAATTTTCCAGGAAATATCACATAAAATCTAACAAATAAGTCGCTTAAGCAACATATTATGCCGAAACCATAATATTATGTTTACTTGTAACAACAAAATATCCAATTACTAAAATTATAATGACTCAAAGGTAATAAACAGTTTGTATTTCCCAGAATCGAACGAATCCAAAAAAAAAAAAATGATTTTCACGTACCCACACACCGAGTTGTGTCTGTGCTTATGGATTTATGAAAATGTGTACCGAAGGCAAAATACATATAATTCATGTACACACATAAACCTGTGTTACCTGTTTTACCAAACAAAAACAAAATGGTATACACAATTTAACACCGGAAAATGAAAATTTAGGTTTTTGGTATAAATATGAATACTACAGACAAAAAAAAACAAACGAATAAAATTGAAAATAATGAAATCTTATACAAATACATTCTAACCTCAACAAAATAAATAAAAATAAGGAAAAATAATCGGAAACAATTTTTCTTAATTCAAAACACATACCTGCCTACATATTTACCTACCTATAGTTCGATGTGTATACATTTTTAAATGACTTTGGAAAAATAATTTTTTCCCGTTTGCACAGTGGCATGAAAATTGATTTACATGCGACGAAATGAAAACCGAATTCAACGTCATAATTTTATTACGTAAAAACGTTATTTTTGATAAGCTCACATTGTAGCAATTTTAACGGAAATTATTCATTAGATTTCTTCGTCGTTTTTTGTAAAGTGTTTTGACGAATTTATCTTTGCGATGCAGTGATTTATGTAATTTTATTTCAGGTATGAAGAGGAGTTGGGATCTTAGTAGTAAACAGATATAACTCATATACTCGTAAAGTTGAATGGTTACAATGGTTATGGAATCAAATACTATTTTTATGCTCCAAAATGGATTGTGAAAATGTATGAATATTTTATTGCAGTATTCATACTGGTACCGAGAGCTTTTGATTATGGTATCAGTCATCATAATCGGACCATTATTACGTTTTTTATGTTGGAGAGCGCAAACTATATATAACTGTATATACTATTTTTTTCCTGTATCTCCAATTTAGGAGCATAGTGCGTCTACTATTCTGAACCATCTTACTCTATTTGGGGCTATTGCTTTAATTTCCACCCATGATTTTTCCAGGTGTTTTGCCTCTGCTAGCATCGTTCTCTTCCATGTCATTGCTGGCCTTCCAACCTTTCTTTTTCCTTGTGGGTTCCAGTCTAATGAAATCCTCGTTATATCACTTGATGCCTTTCTCAGTGTGTGGCCGATCCATCTCCATTTTTGTCGCTTTATTTCGATCTCAATGTCTGACTGACATGTTGTTCTGTGCAGATTGATGTTACTAATCGTGTTAGGCCAAACCACTTAAATATTCGTCGAAAGCATTTGTTTACGAACATCTGTAGCTTCAGTATGATTTTTCCTGTATACTTCCATGTCTCAAACCCATACAGTAGTACCGATTTCACACATGAGTTGAACATTCGTATCTTGGTCTTGCGTGACAGGACAAAAGTATTCCAGACTTTGTGTAGCATGTTGAATGTATGTCTGGCTTTATTTATACGTTTGTGTATGTCTTCTTCTGTTCCACCTGCTTTCGTTATTGTGCAACCAAGGTATACGAATTCATTTACATCTTCAATTTGTATATTGTTAGTCCAAATCATTGAGTTTACCAGTTAACCCCCATTGAATGCCATTAGGGGACTTGTTATCTAGTTTCCGCATTACACTGACTAATACGATTAGGAACAGCATTGGTGAGAGTATGCAACCTTGCCTTACTCCTCGAGTGTTGTAGTATGTTTCACTTTGTTTCACTTTGTTTCACTTTGTATTGACTTTGGTTCCCAGCATCCCGATACATTTCTTGTAAGAGTTCAATTAATTTCTTTGAGATGCCCATTTCACAAAGTGTCTGCCATATTGCGTTCCTGTTTATCGTATCAAATGCGCGTTCGAAATCGACGAAGAGCATATACAGTGGTGAATTCCCTTCATTGGATTGCTCAGTGATGATACGGATTGTGTTGATGTGATCGGTGCAACTTCTTCATAGTCTAAATCCAGCTTGTTAGTTTCTTAATTTTGCATTGATCGTAGGTGAGATTCTGTCAAGGATGATCATTGGGAGTACCTTTATTGTTGTGTTGAGGAGGGAGATACCTCGCAAATTCCTACATTCTCTTAGGCCACCTTTCTTGGGTATCGTAATTATCAAGCCTTCTTTCCATTTCAGTGGAATTCTCCCAGAATTCCAGATTTCTTGGATTATTAGTGTTAATATGCTTGCAGTTGTAGATGAATCTCCTTTGAATATTTTGGCGGTTATATTGTCTGTTCCAGCGGCCTTATTGTTCTTCAGTCTATTAATGGCATCTTTAACTTCCCGTTCCGTTGGTGGATGGGTGTTGTTAGTTTCGTTATTGATGTCAATTGATGACTGGAAATTTTCGGGGTCGGCGACGACGTCTTCTTCGAAATATTCCTTCCATCTCTTTAACTGCGCTTCATCTGTTGTTAGTATTTGACCATAAGCGTCCCTTATAGGTCCCTTATGTTTGTAATTTTACCAGTAACCTTTCTTACACACTGGTGTAGTGCTCGTATATTTTAGATTGCTGCTGCCTCTTCAACAGCTTTGAGAATGCTTTCTGTATATTTTCTTCGATCATTCCTTGCCATCTTGTTTACTTGACGCGCTGTTTCCTCGTATCTACGTTTCACCTCTTCCGTGTTATGTTGACACATTTCCAACTTAAATTGACGGCGTTCCTCAACTTTCTGCCATGTATCATCACTGATCCAAGGTTTCCGATTGTATTCTCTGTAGCCGAGTACGCCCGTGGCAGTCTTGATATAGGCTTCTTCTGGTTGGTTTCAACTTTCTTCTATACGGGTTGCTTCAGACTGGAGATTGAGTTGGAGCGTTTCATTGAAAGTGTTTCTTGTTTCAGTGTCTCTCAATCTATTTGTGTTAAATTTTCTCCTATTTGTGCTATTACAAGGTGATGATCGCTGGGTACATCTGCGCCCCTCATTGTTCTTAATATTTTAGTGATGTGAGGAATTTCTTATTGATCATTACCTGATCTATCTGACTTTTAATTCTGCCATTCGGTGATGTCCATGTGCATTTATGTATATTTTTGTGTGGAAATCTACTGCCGTCTATGACCAGTTGATTTGTGCTACAGAAGTCGACAAGTCTTTCACTATTGTTATTTCACACAGAGTCCAATGCATTTCTTCACATGATAGTGGTTAGGTTGATGTTGTCTGTACCAATTTTTGCATTGAAATCTCCTTGTATGATTTTGACGTCATTTCTGTGTGTTCTTGCTATTGTGGCCCGTAGAACTCATCTTTCGTTGTATCTTCTGCATCTTCTGTTGGGGCATAGCACTGAATGATAGTTGTGTTTCTTATTTTTGAATGGAACCTTGCCACTATAATTTTGCTGTTAACTGGTTGCCATTCCATCAATGCTTGCTTTGCTTTATTTGTTGTTAATATGCCCACGTCTTTTCGTCTCTACCAGAGAATATCATATAATTTCCATTGCTCGTGTTTATTTCTCCACTGCTTTTCCATCTGACTTAACTGAAGCTGAGAATCTCGATGTTATAACATTTCATTTCCTTCTCTGCCTTGATGTTTCTGTAAGAGTTTCGATGTTCCAGTATCCGATTCGTGTCCGTGTACGATAGCCAAGGGTCGATATTTGTGTTGGTGTCTGGTTTGTGTTGTTATTTGTAATAGTATTCGTTTCTGTAATTATTTTGATTTCAGATTAATGAATGATTGGGCCATTTAATCCTAGCCAGTTTCCAGGGCTGCTGGATAAGGTATACTGGCATACCGAGGGAGAGGTCTCATTCTATTTCATGTTTTGTACTTTTTCTTCTTAGATGTTCCCAAGCGGTCAACCAAATATGTACTAACCTCGCATATGGTTGCTTGACGTTGCTCATGAATGGTGTGACGTCTCTTCTGCCTCTTCTACTCAAAAAGCAAAATGGCGTACAAGCAGACGCCGATTATTTATTTATTTTGCAAAAAGAAAGGTCACATAAGGCGAGAATGTCGGAAGTATGAAAGATGGTTGCAGAATAGAACGGGAATTATAATGCGAATTTAATCGATCAACGTAGTGAATGGAACTCAGAATCGGATGGATTCTAGATTCAGGCGCTACATGCCATATTAGCTGACGAACAAACACTACACTACTTTCGATGAAACGCATCATGAAAAGGTTTCAGTTGCAAGTGGAGATGAAGTGATGAGCAAAGACTTTAAAGTTGATTTTAATGGAAATAAATGTGAGATTCGTACAGCACAAAGCCGGCAGATTGCCATCGGGGAAATTAGAAATAATCTATATAAAATGCGGATGAAAGAAATTATAAACAGTGTTCAAAGGGAATCAACACGTTAAGTCTATGAGTGGCATCGAGTCCAAAGCAATCATTCAGCAGATCAAAATCGGTTCTAGATCTGGTGCATAGTGATGTATGTGGACTAATGCAGACTAAAACCTTGGAAGTTATTTAATCACATTTATGGATGATTACAGTCGTTATACAGTAATGTATTTACTTGCGGAAAAATCAGAAATATTTGGAAAATTCAAACATTATCTCGCGATAACTTCTAAACTCTTCAACAAGTCGATCAAAATAGTGCGAACAGATCGAGGAGGAAAATATATGGGGAATCAATTTGAGAAGTATCTTGAATCAAAGGGTATATTGAGCCAGCGTACAGCACCGTACACAGCACAACAAAACGGAGTCGCTGAGAGAGAAAAATCGGACATTAATCGAAATGGCAAGATGCCTGATAGATGCAGGATTGGATTCTATGTTTTGGGGGAGGCAGTAGCCACAGCTAATCTTCTACAAAACTGATCACCCTGGAAACATTTAAACTATACAGCGTTCGAATTATGGCACAATAAAAAACCTAGTTATGCAAAACTGCACACAGATTAGGTAGCAGATGTTATGTGAAGATTCAAGATGGACATCGTAAAAAGTTAGACGCCAAAGCTACGACACACAGTCAAAAGCGTACAGATGTTTAAATCCCAATAACGAAAAGGTTATCATTTCAAGAGATGTAAAGTTCTGCAATGGGATCCATAGTGCAACTGCTGATATAAATGGGAATCAGAACCAGTTTAATGACGAACTGGAGATAGAAATTGATAGTCAACCAGGTAAAAATAGTGAGAAAATCCATATTAAGGTGGAATCAGCAAGGTGAAAGAGCACATGAGCCATTCAACAAGAATATAAATGAGGTCGTAGGGAATGATGTACCACATCGACAGTCAACTCGAACTACAAAGAACATTCCTCTAAAAAGGTTATTGGAGGACATACATTAGATTGCACAAGAAAGTGAACCAACATCGTACAATCAAGCAATTAAAAGTGATGAGAAAGAAAGTTAGATAAAAGCAATTGACTTTGAAATTAAATCTCTTCAAGAGAACAATTGTAAGCCGTTGGGTCTAAAAAATTAAAACTGACACAAACAATAATATTAAATACGAAACTCGTTTAGTGGCACAAGGTTATAGCCAAAAGTTTGGTGAAGATTATGATGTGGTGTTTGCACCAGTAGCCAAACAGACAACGTTTAAAATAATGTTACCAATTGCAGCTTCGAGAATATGAATGTTCAACATTTTGATGCAAAATCAGCATTCCTAAATGGGGAATTGGAGGAAGAGATATACATGAAACAACCACAAGGTTACGTAATAGAGGGAAAAGAGGATCTTGTATGTTTACTCAATAAAAGCTTATATGGTCTTAAGCAATCGGCAAGATTATGGAACCAGGCACTTTACAGCGTATAACACATGCAAAGATAAATACGACACAACATATTTAATCGTATATGTGGATGACATATTGATAGTATCCACGTCTCCAAAGAAAATACATCACATTGAAGCTGAATAAAGCCATACACAACCTTGGAGAAATCACAAATTACCTTGGAATTCGTGTAATCGAAAATGATGGAAAATATCTGTTAGACAGCAAACATAAAACTAAAGCTTGGAGCACCAAGTGAAAATGAAACATTGAACTATTACGTTTTTAATTGGCTATGGAATCTATTCGAATAAATTCTGGGCTTACCCCAGTACTTAAGCAGCTTCACTGCAGTTATTTAATACCACTCAATCTTGTAATGGTAGTTCACCAGTCGAGCCTTAATAAATAATCGTAAATGAACTTCAGCCCCAAACGAATTTATTTCACATATATGAGTCAATATTGCCGAACATTTTTCATCCCAACGATAAAAATCGAAAGCCACCAACAAATAAAGTAGATAAACAAAACTCATCAAAATTCATGACAAATATGCTGATGGCAATACTACATGGATATGTATATACACACATACATATATCCCACCATCATACACACATGTATCCACAATCTGTGCGCTCAATCAATCTTTATTAAATCACGAAAAATATTTTCTTTCATTATTATTGATTTTCCGCACTCAAAACGTATAATTTATTTAAATTTCATCTCAACATTAACTTACCCTAGCGCTGGTATGGTATTTACGAGTATAAAAACCGGATCTCCTATAATACTCACCACATCTCATATTGTATCTTTGATTGATTTTCATAAATTATAGTGTTATTAGCCAAAAAGTTTTCTTGTGCAGTGCTTGTATTATATCATGTGCTGGGTAAATAAATTACCGAACTCGCCCGATTATTTATGATCGATAATATTCACCCATATATATATAACTGATACCAGATGAATACCCCCATTAGACAAAAAAAAAAAAAAAAAGTTATATTATTGTTTGATATCGGGTATAAAGAATCAGCCGCAAATATGATAAAACCACCACCACATATTATGTTCGCCTGCCTGCCTTTTTGATTTCTTATTTTCGACCATCTTGCCAATAAAGAAAACTTTAGTCTTCAAGACATATACGATATATTATCTATGAAAAGTTTTTTTGGTTGCGCGAAATGCGATGGCAGAAATCAAATTGTTTTCCAAGTTATGCGGACCCAAACTTTTGTGCACATATTTTACCATCGATTATTCATACTGAGTCAGTAAATTTTATTAGTTTAACAAAATTATTGCTAGGTTAGGTTAGGTTAGAAAGGCTGTCATCAAACATACTGTTATTGGCCCTTTGTTCTTCAAAAGTAATCAATGTATGCCATAAGAGCTGAACTTTCCACAAAGATAGCCTGAGCCGAATGCTTTGAGATCGTCTGATCATGGAGATTATGTCTGATTATGATCAAGGATCTTAACCGATCTTTCTGCCGATACCGTACTAACACATGTTCTGGACATGACCAACAGCCGAAACAAACCGATTTATTAAGGTATCATTCAGCGCAATCAGGCAACAATTACGCGTTGTATTGAATATAGAATAAAATTTGTAAATTTGCAAAGGCTAACCCCTTTCCTAATTTTTTTTTGAATTTTTTTTTGTTTAAATGTAAGTATATTTTATAACAGTTTTTATGCTTAAGACCAGAGCTGTAGATTAAGATATTATTCATCACAATCGGGCATCTATATTACGCGTTGTATTGAATATAGAATAAAATTTGAAAATTTGCAAAGGCTAACCCCTTTGCTAAGGCTAACCCCTTTGCTAATTTTTTTTGAATTTTTTTTTTTGATGAAATGTAAGTATATTTTATAACAGTTTTTATGCTTAAGACCAGAGCTGTTGATTAAGGTATCATTCATCACAATCAGGCAACAATTACGCGTTGTATTGAATATAGAATAAAATTTGTAAATTTGCAAAGGCTAACCCCTTTGCTAATTTTTTTTTGAATTTTTTTTTGTTTAAATGTAAGTATATTTTATAACAGTTTTTATGCTTAAGACCAGAGCTGTAGATTAAGATATTATTCATCACAATCGGGCATCTATATTACGCGTTGTATTGAATATAGAATAAAATTTGAAAATTTGCAAAGGCTAACCCCTTTGCTAAGGCTAACCCCTTTGCTAATTTTTTTTGAATTTTTTTTTTTGATGAAATGTAAGTATATTTTATAACAGTTTTTATGCTTAAGACCAGAGCTGTTGATTAAGGTATCATTCATCACAATCAGGCAACAATTACGCGTTGTATTGAATATAGAATAAAATTTGTAAATTTGCAAAGGCTAACCCCTTTGCTAATTTTTTATGATAATTTTTTTTTGTAGAAATGTAAGTATATTTTATAACAGTTTTTATGCAAGACCATAGCTATTGATTAAAGTATGATTCATCACAATCGGGCAACAATTACGCGTTGTATTGAATATAGAATAAAATTTGTAAATTTGCAGAATCTAACATTAGTGGTTTTTTGATCTCTTTCTATGAGTCATTCAAATTGGAGCCCTGGACAGATAAGTATAAATTTAGTCAGAAATTAGCATTCCGTTACAGAATGAGCATCGTCACTGTAGTTTTTGTTTATATTAAAATTACAAATTCGAAAGGTAGCTCTGCGTCACGCGATACTACCTTAAATCATAATCCATTTTTATTGACAACTCCTGTCCGCAATCATAGATAGGTTCATACCACTATAAAATCATCTTAATATAACTAAATGCACTGCATTATTAACGTGATAGTTGAAAGATGTGTAAAATATCAATTGGCAGTTATAACATCAAAACGTGCATCTTTGTATTTTTATTTTAGCCGCTATTAAGGCACACAAAATGAAAACATTGAAATGTACTTTGGGTGTTTGGTATATACGAGATGGTAAAAAGATACAAAATCGAAAACAGGAAAAACTAACAACCTTAAAGAACATCAATATTCATTATTTATAATATGTGTCGAAATGGACCAAATGCATAGACAAAAAAACAAATTTAGGTTTGAGAAAAACCATTATTAATGGACTATATATGTAAACTATTACTCGAGAAAGCTCATTTGGAAAAACATACATGATTTGGAAACGTTTATACATCGAATATAATAGAAAAATTGTAAGGAATCACATTCCGTAAATCTACATTAAAATGTGTTACATATCGCAAATAAATTATTTAATTTTCTGTTTACTTGCATACACACACATAGATACACACACACAAGTACATTTTTAGATTATTTTATTAAGAACTATTGTTGTACAGGTACATTGTTACACCAGTTCTTTCCAGCAGGATAATGCAAAAAAAAAATGGAAATGAAAAATGGTCAGGAGCAGATATGCCAGTGCTACAATATGTGTCCACTGTATCAAACGTTGTTAAAAAATATGAAATGTTAAAGTCGTGGTAAAATAACTATCTAAATTAAGTTCCACAAAGAAGTGTCAAATAAAAAGTAATAATAGAAGTGTCTTCCATATAAAAATGGGTATAAAACATTTATACATTTCAACAACAAAAAAATACAAACAAATAAGCAAAGGGGTTAGACTTATGAAAAAAAACTATTAATGGACTAATTTCTCCAATCCGTAGATTGTAATAAATTAAATTAATTTTCAAAACACTCGCAGCCACAACAGTCACAGGCACGACAAAACATCAACCAACCAAAATAATAATAAGCCAATATAAAACCACAAATGATGACAAACCACCAACACTCAATCTACCAAGCAAAATCAAAAGAACCGCTGCAGAAGAACCGATGAGGCGCCGGCTAAGTGTTTGTGTATTAAAAATTATAACAGTGGTTAAGGGTTAACATTAATTTAAAGAATATTAAACGAACAATCAGATACTCAACGACATCTGTTTTGTTTATATTACACTACAACGTTTAGCTAAGACTTAATCCACAAAACTTTAGAGCCTAAATGTTTACGATTTAATACTTTTATAATCAGTAAGCTAAAAATTAAATATTTTTGGTAAATATTTTCTGATTTTAGTTTAATTCCATTTTCGTGATCGTAAATTTTGAAATATCTTTCAGAATTTTTGTTAAATAAAGTTCTTACCATTAATCGATTTGAAATCGAACCCAACACCTTCACAGTGCCGTCCATCAAGCTATCAACCATGTCATGTATACAATTATTCAGTATAAAAATAGCAATATAATAAGCTTACATTTCAACAAAAAAAAATTTTTCAAAAAAAAAAAATTACCAAAGGGATTAGCCTTTGCAAATTTACAAATTTTATGCTATATTCAATACAACGCGTGATTGTTGCCCGATTGTGATGAATGATACCTTAATCAACAGCTCTGGTCTTAAGCATAAAAACTCTTATAAAATATACTTACATTTCAACAAAAAAAATTTCCAAAAAGGTAGCCTTTGATGTAGTTTTTTAACCAAAAATTTTCAAAACCCACAATACTAGATGGTTAGCCCATCATATACCTAAACGCTAAATTTGCCTTTACAATTCCGGTTTATTGTGTGGATTGCTAATTTGAAGGATGCCTTTTGTTAAAAAAGGACATCAAGCTTCCACTTTTATTTCATCTGACATAACTTCACTTTTGAACCATTAAAGACCCTGTTAAATTTTTGAAAACTACAGGACTTTAGAAGCTTATCGTGTTTTGTCGGGTGACATGTTCTTACCACTAGCGACATCTCATAACAAATACGCAAATCAATAAAACAACATTTTCTAGTAATAAATTGATCAATTTTTTTTTATTTCATTTATATTGATTTAATTTTTGTTTCACTTTCATTTGTTTTGCATTATATTATTATAATTATTAATCTTATATGTATAATACTATAATTAATAATAGTACTGATATTATAATAATTTAATTTTATTATTAAGAAAATTTAACAATAAAAACATCAATTATATTATCGCTTTTTTATTAATTAATAATTTATTTATAAATTTATTATAATATACCAATTAAAAAATAATAATATAAATAAAAAAAAAAAAAGATTAAACTATTTAATTTAATTATTATTTATATTTATACTGTAATATATACATTTTTATAATTTATTTAATATTATTAATATGTAATAAATATGCTATAATTTATAGAAGACGATTTATGATGTTTTAAAAAGTACATAATAAATATTTAATAATTTAATTTTGTTATATAATAGAATTATAGTGAAATATAATATTTAAATAAATAAAATTATGTAAGATTAAATTATTTATTTATTTGTTGCTATTTTTTATTTTTATTTTTTTCATTTTATTTTAATTATTATTTTTTTTACAAAATTAATTTATACGATGATAATTTATTTGTTAATTTTATTTAAATTATATATAGTATTTATTTATATATAGTTTTTATACATAGAAATTAATCACAGAATCAACATTATATTTATTTTATTTTTTGTAAATAAATTATATTGTTTTTAATAGTATATTTACAGATTATATTATAATTATATTAATAATAATTTTAATTTCAATTTTTTTTTAAATAATAATATTTTTTTTATTCGATTACAATCACAAGTTGGTTTTTAATCGTTTTTATATTATTAAAATTTAATTTTTTTTTGTTTATTTATTGGTAGTTTTTTGGGGATTTACAATTTTATTTTATTTAAATATCACAAAATAAATTTTTAATATAGTTTTTTCGAAATATATATATATATATATATATATATATATATATATATATATATATCTAAATATATATATATATATATATATATATATATATATATATATATATATATAAATATATATATATATATATATATATATATATATATATATATATATATATATATATTTATTTATAAATATATTTATATATATATATATATATATATATATATATATATATATATATATATATATATATATATATATATATATATATAAATGAACGCTTTGAAACTTTCAGCTCAATATACCTATCTAGCACTTTGAGACGACGTAACGAGATAAATAAAGTTTATCAGTCATTGAAATTCCAGGACATATATGTTTGATAGGGGTTTGTTGATAATTTAAGGCTCAATAAATTTTCCAAAACAAAAAAAAAAAAACATGAAGGCAAGCCCGCCAAAACTGAGAAATTTATGGCACCATCCGAAAATTTCCATAATTCTGAAAATACGTGATGGTTAACCCATAAAAACCATGAAGTTTATGGAAATAATCAAAAATTGCCAACTCCCAGAAAAAACGCGATGGTTAGCCCATAAAAATCAAGAAATTTATGGAAAAAATCAAAAGTTGCCAAACCTCAGAAAATACGTGATGGTAATTCCATAAAAACTGAGGAATTTATGGCATAAATCGAAAATTTTCAAAATCCAGAAAATACGTGATGGTAAGCCTATCAAAATTTAGAAATTTATGACAAAAAATCGAAAATTTTCAAATTTAGAAAATACGTGATGATTAACCTATAGAAACCATGATATTATGGAAAAAATCAAAAATTGCCAAATCCCAGAAAATACGTGACGGTTAGCCAATGAAAACCATGAAATTTATAGCATAAATCGAAAATTTCCAAGACCCAGAAAATACGTGGTGGTTAGCCCATAAAAGTCAAGAAATTTATGGCATAAATCAAAAATTTTCAAAATCCAGAAAATACGTGATGAGAAATGTGCTCATAAAAACTGAGTTTATGGCATAAATTTATGGCATAAATCGAAAATTTCCAAATCCCAGAAAATACGTGATGGGTAAGCCTATCAAAATTGAGAAATTTATGGCAAAAATTCGAAAATTTTCAAAATTTAGAAAATACGTGATGGTTAGCCCATAAAACCATGAAATTTATGGCAAAAATCAAAAATTGCCAAATCCCAGAAAATACGTGATGGTAATTCCATAAAAACTAAGGAATTTATGGCAAAAATCGAAAATTTTCAAAATCCAGAAAATACGTGATGGTAAGCCTATCAAAATTGAGAAATTTATGGCAAAAAATCGAAAATTTTCAAAATTTAGAAAATACGTAATGGTTAACCCATAAAAATCATGATAAATGTCATGATCTTCTCGGAAAAAATCAAAAATTACCAAATCCCAAAAAATACCTGACGGTTAGCCAATGAAAACCATGAAATTTATAGCATAAATCGAAAATTTCCAAGACCCAGAAAATACGTGGTGGTTA